>WTSP01005357.1:0-80008 GCA_025331215.1 Actenoides lindsayi | reverse complement strand
TCAACTTCAGGCCATTTCCTCTTGTTCTGTCACTTGTCACCAGGGAGAACAGACCAACTCCTGCCTCGCTACAATTTCCCTTCAGGTAGTTTTAGAAGGCAATAAGGTCCCCACTCAGCTTTCTTTTCTCAAGGCTAAACAGCCCCAGATCCTTCACTCTTTCCTCATAAGACACATGCTCCAAACCCTTTACTAGCTTTGTAGCCTGCCTCTGTACTTGCTCTGTGTCCTTCTTGTAAATGCTATATGCTTCAGCTTGTGTCTTTCTTGATATGTTTTACCAAAATTATCTGGTATAAAGAAATAAAAAACATGGAAAAAAATGTAGCAGAACAGAATAACTTTCTCTGTACACCGGAAGTATTTAATCCAAAAATTATAAAAACTCTTATTCCCAAGTCTGAAAACAAGGACACTAACTGTGTCATGGTTAAAAAAAAATCTCTCCAAAATGGAAAATATCAGCTTGCACTCTGAAATACACATCTTTTTTTTTTTTAGCAGACTTGTACAAAGTGGCAAGTGGAATATGGTTGCTATAGGCCTGGTGCTGCATATACCCATGTACATGGCCCATTCACTTCTTTGATGTTGCTATAGGTTCTGATGGAGTCAGGGTTTCTCTGTTCTGTTAATTTTTTTGTGTGTGACTTAAGAATATTACCAACTTCTGTTCTATATTTCTGCACAACTAGTATAAAACACAGAGGCAGACGTGGCTACTGAGACCATCCCTGGGTAAATCTTCCAGTGGATTTTGTGGGCTACCCAACTATCTTCTCAGTGGTTTTGGAAAGAAGCAGACCCACTTCTGACAGTGTATTTTGTGTGTGATGATGTTGTAGATAAATAAAAGACAAAGATTTTTGGTTTGCCAATGCTGCTCAACTTTGCAAAAATAACATAGTTAAAATCTGAGTTGAATGAGATTAAGTAAGTGATTTAAAATGAAGAGAACCTTTTTTGATAGACTGATTTTCTAAGTGAAAATAACCATGGGCAAATGATGGGAGGTGCATAGAAGCAGGCAGTGAAGAGCACGCTGGGCGAAAAAGTGTCTCTCTTTACCAAGGACTCATCCCCTGGAAATACAGGCTGGCCTCCCAGGGTCCACAGCCCTCTGGCATTTGCAAAGGACTGCCTGCCTGTGAGGGGAACATCCTGGGATTCCCCTCCATGTTTCTGTGAAGCTGTCATTTTTTATCAGTTTCACTGCTGCTTCCTGTTTATGGGAAATTTGTGGTGAGAATGAGATTGTTTTGGGTTGTGGTTAAAATAAAGTCAAAGGAAAAGTCCAGAGCCAGGACCTTGGCTGTTTTGGCCACATCAGCAATCCAGCTGTGTTGCTGTAGCTCATCTTTTTCACCTTTCCTCTGGTGCCGCCTTCTGTCAGGAGCTGGATTTCCGTCCTATCAAACAGTGTGAGCCTTGGTAGGGCCAAATCCTCCATATTATGCTACTCACCTTGTTGAATTTTTCTGGTCAGTGAGCCACAACTGATGAGGGCATTTTTACTTTGGTTATGTAAAATCAGCCTAGATGGCTTCTCTGAGCCAAGGAGGCTGAGCAGCCCAGTTAGTCCCTGCAGGAGAACGCAGCTGGCCTGAGGTCTTTCCTTGATGCTTTCCCACACATCTCTTGTCCCTACCTGCAAGGGCTTGCACAGTCTTTCTGTCTCCATCTGTTAGCGCTGGCCTTCATTTTGGTCAAAGAAAGCTTCATCTTCCTTTGACCCTTACTGCTTCTGGTCCTGTTGAGCGGTTTGGTGTTATTAACAGTATAAATGGGTTCCTGCTCCTGGTGGGCTGTCCCCTTAGTGTTGGGTGACAGTGTGCTCTCTCCTCTTTCCAGTTACTGTTTTAAAGGGTGAGGAATCACTGACTGAAATGCTCGTTATGGACAGAAAAGTAGGTCATCTGCTGAAGGGTTGTATCTGCCACTGAAGAATGCCACGTGGCTAGCAAAGATTTTCTCTTCATCCCCTGAAATGTCCTCATCTCTTCTCTCTATTAATTTTAGGCACAGGAATGGCATTAAGTGATAAAATATCTCCCTCGTTATCATTAAGAGCATTGCTTCATGGCCTCTTTTATAAATCAGTAACAGAGGGTAATGGAGCAGAAGATTCTCTCTGAGATCTTAATTAATCCAAGCAGAGATATGTGTCTGTGATGTGAGTTAGGATTAGAAATTAGCTCTAAAAACAAAACAGCCTATGCAAAATTGATGTACGCTGTTCTAGAAAACAATTCAGTGAATGAGTTCCCATTTGTAATGTGGCGTTCCTTGAAATAATTGGCCAACACGCTTTTTGTCAGAGGATGTAGTAAAGACTGAATGAATAATTTTATCACTTAAAGTGAATTTCTGATGGTGTGGGGAGGCTGACCAGTCTGCTCTTTTGTTGAGCCAGAGCCTAGCACATTACTGTGGTCTTATAAAAAGATGCTCTTTTTACTTTTTGAGACGTGCCTTGAATGGAGAGGCCTCTTATTAGGATGGGAGGTTCAGTCAAGCTCTGAAAGGAGGGAAGGCACCCAGGAAAAAAAGTGTAAGAGCATCTCTGTGGGCATCAGAGAAGAGGGAGGGGTTGGAGAAATGACAGGCTTCCATGTCAGAAAGTAAACTTCTTCCCTACACATGCCTGCTGGAGTGGGCGTAGAGGGGAGGCTGACTGCCTGCCTTGCTTCTGGAAATCTTCCACATTTTCAGCAGAGTGAAAAGAACATTAGTTTTATTACTATTAAAAAGTGCTTCTGCACTTCAGTGTTTGCAAGTGAGTATTACAGTGCTGCTTAGTTGAAGGTTAGCTGAAAGTCAGCGGGTTATATGGAGTCTCATGCCTTGGGAGGCCTTATTCTGCACTTCGCCTGTGTGTCCTCAAAACTGAGTACAAGGGATTAGGAGGTTCCTGTGGTCGGTAATGGGATACAGTAGGCTTTTACATGGGGCAGGGGGGCTCTTCAGTGAGCTGAGGAAGGGGAAAGTCAAGGCCATGAGGATTGCAAGCAAGGAAGGAGGCATGAAAAACTGTGTAAGAAGTCCTGGGGAAAGGAAATTGATTAATGAGCATTTCCAAAGGTTCCAAATGTAAGGAGTGTCCTTCCTGGGGGGCCTGCTCTGAAAGGGATGAGGGTGGGGAGGGGGGAGATATTACACAGGGACTGAAGGATAATGGTGGTGACAGAAAGGGAGTGGGCCCTGTGTATGCTGGAGTTCTTCAAGAAACTTCCTAAGCAAGATAAATTTTTGTAGGGGATGAATGCTGCCAAAACATGTACTTTATGAAGTGTTGTTGCCTTTTGTTCTTGTTCTTTTTCTTTCTTTGTGGTTTGGGATTTTTTGTTTTGTTTTTTACCCTTTTCACCTACTTCTTGATGCTGTGTTGAGACTGTATGGTCAAATCTGCCTTGACCCCTGATGTTAGTTAGGCAAGATGTCTCATTTCAGCCAAAATAATACAGGAAAATGAGAATGATAAGGTGTTCACTGGTCACTTGCCCTTGTGAGTAACAGGGGCACTGAAGACTGGAGTGTTTGCAAGGAAGATACCTTGGATGGGCACTGGTGCTGTGGTACACTTGCTCTGTCATGGATATTCCCCTACTAGTCGGGGAAGGCAGCTGGAATCCGTTTGCTCCTCCTGATGGCAGAAGCAGGTTTGATGAGCCTGATATGGTCTGACAAGAGGTCTTTTGTGTTGCTCTGCCCCAGCTGTGGGAATCAATGGCAGGGCTGCCCAATAGGTACCTCCAAACAACCTCAACCACCTGGTCTACATACCTAGTTATACCTCTTCCCATTTCTTCATCCTCCTTCCTCCACCCCTGTAGCTCCCCCTTACCTAGCAGGTGGTTCATGAAAAGTGAGACTAAGCAGTTTGCTTAGCTGCCCTCCTGGGCCTTAGCTTCATGGGGCTGGAGTGTCTGGAGGTGGTTGTTCTGGCCATGATTTTGTTATTTTTATAGATAGATTAGAGAGAGGTAGCTTTCTGACAGGCACTCTGTGTACCCGTCCTGTCAATATTACTGACTGTGGCAGCATCAGCCAACACAGTGTGTGCAAAGTGTGCCACAGAAAAGTGATCATTGCTGACCAATGTTTTTCTTGCCAGCAACACTGCAGCAGAAGGGTATTCTGGGCATCTCTGTGTGCTGCAAATAGTCTTTGTCTCCAGGAGTTGAGAAGTGGTATGATGTTAAAGAATTGCATCGGCATCTGTTGCAGAAGAACTTAATCCTTCCAAATCAAGTCTGTATTTGGCATAAAACCTGCTTTGGAGTCTTGCAGCTAATAAAATGCAGAGGTTAAGAAAGCAAGTCTAAGAAATATCATCATTTGCATTAAAGAAGGAGAAAATTAAGGAAAGGTATGACCATGCCTCTGGTAGCTGCACTGCATTATCTGGGAGAACAGGGAGAAATCACAAATCCCCATCTGGGAGCTTGTTGGCTTCCCACGGGAACTCCTTTATCTAGGAGGTCAGCTCCATGCTTATTCTTCACTTTTCTTCATGTTCTCACCCCTTATATCTGTTTTTGGGGTCAGAAACCCAGTCTTCCTAGGAAATATAGTGGTTGCCTTCAAAGCATGGATGGTGCTCCCCACTCCATCCTCAGTCTTTTCTCTTTTTAGCTCATTAGGGAGCCCTTGCCAATTAGGCCTCCCAAGAACTAGCTAGACAAGAATAAAGCTGGACTGAATGTAGCAGATTGATTGCATATGTCATTTTTAGTGCTTGTGAGTAAATGATCATGTTTTTTGGGTAGTTCATAAATTTGTCTAATTCTTCATGTAATCCTCGGGGAAAAAAAAAAAAAAGAAATACACAAGTGACTAGTCAAGGGCACCATTCCTCAGCAGGAATAAAAGGAATGTGAAATTTTTAGACCAAGCTATTTTGGAGAGCTGACAAATCCAAAGAGTATTTAATAACACTTTTGAAAATGGAATCCAATGCTCTTTTCTGGTTTGGTTTGGTTTTTATTCCTTTCAGACATTTTCCTGTTGTGTTTTTTGGTTTTTCCCCCCCCGATCTGATCAATTGCATGATGAAAACTCAGAGGGATGAGTTAAACTGTGGGAAGGATTAGCTCCAGCTTTTTTAAGAAATAGCTCTTCCTCAGTAATATCCATGTCCAAAGTGAGAAAAAATGAGAAGACTCTTTGGGAACCTGTACCCATTGCTAGCCTTGTTAATTATTATTAATTATTTACTACACTTTGATACTGGCTATAACTGAATTGTATGAGCACAACAGAGCATAAGGCTGAAAGAAGCAGCAAAATTTACTGGAATGGTGGAGTAGTGTGTTAGAGTCCTTCACCTCCTCTGTACATGTGTCCCAGGCTCAGGGTGTGGGGCAGAGTTGGTGCCCCTGACATCGTTCCATCAGAGAAACATGTCACTTATACCAGGTGCATTCAGGACAGCTGGTTTGATGCCTAACAAAATGCATCTACCCCTCTTTAAGGTTTGGAAGTGAACTGATGTCCTGGCCCACCTCTGCCAGTGACGTGTCAAGAGACGTGAAGGAACAGATGCGGAGATGTCCCTTGTGAGCTCTGTGCCCTTACCCCAGCAGTTGCTTTGGAAGAATATGGACGGGAGGCACAAGCTGTATGAGATTTGTGTTATTACAGCAAAGGGTAGGCATCTTGCTCCCCCTGCCTTTCCAGGTTCCTGCCCCAAGCTCCTGCAGCATATTTCTGGTGTGAACATCATTCCTGCGTCATAGCTGTCCTCTTCCCTTAGTATTTTTCTACCCTAATTCATCTTGTTCCACTGTGTCAGGCTTGCCTAGCAGTAAAATAAAGCAATGGTTTATTAATCAAAGCCCATAAAATAAAGCAATGGTTTATTAATTAAAGCCCCAGGTGAAGGTATTAGCATTTAGAGAGCTGATGACTGTAAGCAGAGCAAACTCTATGTGGTTATAGCATTTGTTTAAAGTGAGGTGTTTCCCTACCTATGTCAGTGCATCTCACTCAGAGGCTGCGTAGCACATGCTAACTTGAGGTAGATGACGTCATATCTTCCCACATGAGATAAATTCTTCAATTTCTGGGGGAATTCAATTTCCTTCGTAATGTTTCTGATCTTATTTTAAATAACAGGCCAGTAGCAAATCACTTTGCCACGACGTGCTGCTCCTCTCCTGCAGTCAGTCTCTGGGCCACCCCCTCCTCAGCATGAGAGAAGGTTTTAGGAGAGAGCATTAGTAGCTCCATATTGTACTCCTGCAGGCACCTGTTCACATATGTTGTCTCCTATGCATTTCTGGGGGCAAATGGCATTGTTTCCACATGCTCTGTACAGGGCAAGAGAACAGGATGGACAGGAAGGCTTCCCTGAGAGACATGACTGTAGCAATGGTGGTGACTGCATGCTGATGGTGGGCAACTCCTCTGAGAAAGGAGCAGTCCTTGTCCTCCTCATGTCTGATTCATCCCACGGACATGACAAACTTACCCTCCCTACTCTGTGCTAGTGAGTGGGTGCCCACCATTCCCTTCCCTCCCACCCGAAAGGGCTGAGCAACTGAGACAAAGGCTGATCATTTTTCTGTCTTAGGTGGCCACCATGAGCAGGCTTGGGACCCATCCACCCACTGTACCCTGTCAGAGCTTGTGTTGCCTTCTGTTGCTAGCCCTGATACAACTGCCAAAGTCCTGTAGGCTGCCATCCAGGAGAACCTGTGTGGGGATATATGCAGCATGAGTGGAAGAGAAAGGTTTGCTGGATGTGGTAAGGGAAGAGCATGCAATAAGTGTCTGGTTTAGAAGGTGGTGAGTAGTTTAGTTCCATGTGTTGCCAACAGAGGCAAGAAATGTTAAGATCAGTAGTATAGCCTTCCATGACCCTCAGTAGTCACATGCTGGTATCTAGCTAGAAACTGTTTTCAAAAGAGCATGATCAAAACTTGGGATTGATCATCACAAGCCAAAGCTCTGAATACTGTATCAGTAGCTGCTGGTATAGGGAGAGGAAACCTGACTTTTGTAAATAGAATTTTAATCTGTCTGTGTCCCTTTGACAGAGACTGAAGTATCTAAGAAGGAAGATGTAAAGCCTCTTGAGAACTTGGAAGTTCAATAAATTACCAGGACTAAAAGGTACCCATATAAATCTAAGGGTTTTGCAACAAATAGCATGGAATCACAAAAATAATGAATTGTGGGCTTCACCCCAATCCTGTTGAAATCCAGAGAAGTCTCAGCATGCTTCTTCAGATGGAGGATGACATCCCAAGCATGTAATAAATATACTTGTTGGTTTCTTTAAATGACCAGACAGCCTTATGAATAACTTTTGTATTTTAGCAAGTTGTGACTAGATGTTTGTGGCAAGAGAAAGTTGTTGTTGTGCCTGTTATTGACTGCTTACTGAGGCACTTCAGAGCGTAATTAGGGAGAGGAAAAGCCAGTGTAGGGTCCTGGAGAACCAGTTCATGGCCAAGTGCCTCCTTTTTTAAAGACCTTTTTGGTGTAGCCCTTTGTAAGAAACTTTGAAAGTAAATACAGAGCTACTAGGCAAGGAGCATTTATCCTGAACTGATGAGGTAAGATTTGGAAGTGTGGTCTCTGCTGTCCCAAACAAGAGGCATGCTCTGAAGCCACAGAATGAACAAATGATGACTGGCAGCAACTCAGAACAGAGTAAAGTTGAGGGGGGACTCGTAACCAGAAGAAGTTGGTACTTGAACCAAGAGCATTGTAGGGATTTGAAGGATTTAGAAAAGGGAGTGGAAAGTAAGTTGGGAACTGGCCTGAAGCCCTGTGAAATTAGTGGGAAGACTTTCCTAGGGCTTCAGGTCAAAACATGAGTGTAGAGGATGAAGCACACCTGAAGGGTTGCAAACACCAATGCTGATGAGGAGAGGAGGAGGAGGGTAAAGGGCACTGAAGGTACAGAGAGAAGTAGGTGACTTCATATTATGTGAAAAAACCCACAAACGTCTAGAAGTTCCTATTAATCCTCATGGATTCTTCCAAAAACTTGGGGCTTTTTATGGCTAACCTGGTGAAGACACTTGGGAAAACCACAGTAGCCACTGGAGCTGCTAGGATACTCTGTTATCTTAAAGAGGAGATTAAAATTCAACTAGAAGGTGTAAGCCTATGTGGTATAGAATTGAGGGTGGGCTGGAATAATATGTGAAAGATTGCCATCTCCTCCAGGGGCAGCAATCGGAAAAGATGTGATAAAAGCGGTCACAGGAGGAGGCAGGATCAATGTGTAAGAGATTTTAAAGAAGGGTTACAGGAGACAGGCCTGAGGCTTTCTGAACTGTGAAGGAGATCAGTATCTAAAAATACTTTAAAAAGAAACCAGCCTGTGAAGGGAATAGTGAAACATGTTCATTTCCTTCTACTTTTCCTGTTGAATGAAAGAAAAAGAAAAAAAAAAAAAAGATGACACACTCCATACTGTAAAGCTGGTATGGTTGATGTAGAGCTAATCAAAGGATATACTTCCTTTCCCAACACCTCGTCAACTGCTGCAGCCTGTAGTCACAAGAAATGGAGACACGTGAAATAAAGACATAGACTTATTGCTGAAAGACGGGCAATTTTGCAGCAGAATGCAACGTTTCTGGTGTAGCACCTGAAGAAATAAGTGGTGGTATTGCTCACAAGCAGGTACTGGGAGGTAGCTCGTGTACAACCCACGTACAGCCCTGAACAATTAGCTGGCTACTTACCTCTTCCCATTTGTCACTCCTGGTCACACGCATCATTTCTCTTGCACTTTTAGAGATAGCTACACTGGTGCTGGCACGGCAGCCCCAACGGACCGCTCATCTAATCTGCTGTGGCAGTTCCTCTTCTATGTAGGCCACTGCAGAGCAAATTAAAATTTTGGTGTCTTCACTCTCTTCTGCAAATGGCTTCTTTCTGTAGTCCTTCTATCATCAACCACCTTTTTGAACCACGTGGGGCTGTCCCTCATCTTTGGCCTTGTAGTGAGTCCAGTAACTGTTTTCTTGCAAATGGCAAGTGTATTTTCAAGGCCTAGGCTTTAAATTGCTGTTCTGGCAAAATAAAAAAAAAACAACCAAAAAAAACCAGAAAAGCCAACCAAAAAAAGCCCCAAACAAACAAAAAAAGTGAAAAAAAATATTCCTCTCACGCCCTTGACATGAAAATAACAATGTGAACAATGGGAGCTGGCCGGAGCCAGGCTGACGCTGGAGCGCGCCGCGTGGAAGGAGGTTGAAGAGGAAAAAAAAAACAACCCACATGCCGTGGAGGGAGGATGTTCAGCAGACTATTTGCATCAGAGTTGGAGAACCCACACAATAAAAATGAAAGTGCAGAGTGCGGGCCAGCTGCCTGCGATAAGATCACATTGTTGGAAAGGGGAGAAACGTACTGTCTCCACGCTAGCTGGGCAGGCAGCAGCAGTACACCACGAAACAAACGGTGGGATTGCAGATGCGGCCCTTCTTCCTTGGGTGCTGACGTATCCAGCCGTTTTGATTGATTTTTGTGTGTCACGGTATGCCACAGCCAACCTGGGTGAATTACAGCAGATGGTGTAGTGTGCAGGGGAATTGTGCAGAGCGTGGATACGGAGAGGAGCTAAAATCAATCATTTTTAACAAGTAAATGCAACTTTGTGCAGTTCCCCAGCAGTGGTAGGGCCGTAACTGATGTGATGGCTTTATTGCAGCTGTTTGTGGGTGCGTTTGGCCTCGAACAGGGAGGAAAGAAGGCTCCGCTGTGGCTCGAACAGAGCTCTTGTTTGTTCTCTGCACAGCTCTGGGATTTGGTTCCTCGCATCTGTGGCAAATCATCTTATTTACCACCTCCAGTGACCAATTCAGATGTCTATAGAAATGGCAGTTTCAAAAATTCACAGATGCTATTAGAGATAATGGGCTAGCTGGATTTTTTAATCATATAGTTAACATATGCTGTGATAAAACTGCATTGTTGGGTTCAAAGTCTCTTGCCTAATTTTTAACTCTTGTTTCTTTTAATGAAAATTACTAAAAATAATTTAAAAAACCCCTCCTCCCTAAACTACCTTCCTCAAACACTACATCAAACATAACATTACATAAAAATCTCTATTTATTTTGGTCTGAGTTCCTAGTTGATTGCCCCACCAACGTTAATGAGCCCATGTCATCATTTTAGGATGATCTTGATTTTAGCCAAGTATACCAACAATGTACCTTTGCCAAAAAAAAAAAAAAAAGGGCTTTGTTCCTTAGTCTGTGTCTTTCTTAATTGCAGACTGAATCACATTTTTAAGGGAATTTGTCTGTAGGAATCAATAGTAAATTTTAATGCTGTTTTCTCAGATTCCTTGTGTATCAAGAGGGCTGGTAGATACAGATTCTTCCAGTTCCTTTTCTTCATTAATACCTGTCCTAAGAAATACAGGCCACCTTAAGAGGACACATCCTTTACCTTCTGCCTTTGTTCTAAATGTTCATGCTGAAATAATTTTATCATTTGGATTTAATATTAAACATCTACTAAAACAAGGCCTTCTTTGCTCATGTTGAGCTAACCCAGGATTGTCCAGCATCTTGTATTGCTGGCCTATGTTTTTAGTTTAATTTCATGCTCTGCGGATGACTTTCTGGGCCTTCTACACTACTTCTGTACTCAGCAGTAAAAAGCAATGCCTGTGTTACTGCCAAGGAGAAGTGGAGGATTTATTGCAGTGCCTGACAGACATTTCTCTCCACCCTTATGTGTGTAGGTGCTAGCATGTAACAGAGCTTTCACCTCCAGTGCTCTCACCTTCTTTGTCCTCCAGGGCTTCTTCTCACCTGCCACAAATTCACAGCTTCTTAAAACCATTAGGTGAGAGTTTTTAGGATGAAGTGCCCAAATACCACAACACCAGCTTTATATCTCCTCTGATGTAAAGTGTGGACAGCACCTTCTCTTTATTGTCTTCTCTACACTTCTAGGCATGAAGAATACATGATGCAGGGAGACCCAGCCTAAACTGGGGCAACTGGGGAACTTCATTACAGAGTGTTGTGCCATGTAATTGCTCCTTAGGAAAAGTTTGCTAAGCTAGCCCACAAACAAGGGATTCTTCTGCATCCTTTGTGATCATTGAGATGGTGTTGCCAGAAGATAATACCTTTGTCTGTAATGGGATACCAGGCTGTGCCCTTTGGCTGTTGTCGATCCCAGTGTAAATGTGCATATCTAGAGGTAAATTCCACACACTCCAGCATGGCTTTGCCATGTGAACTGGCTCATACCTTTTGTACCAGTGTGTGAAGACATTCCTGATGTTCTTTCCTATATTGCTACCCTGTTAAATAAAAAAGTCCCATTTTAACATCTTTTTCTGGCCATCAAAGGCATCTGACAGGACCAGCCTGTGGTTTAGCACCACAAGCACTGGTGGTGGATGTTTGGAGCCATAGAGGTTTGTGAATGCAAATTATGGTCAGGATTATCACGGGAACTGTATGTGCAGATTGGGCCTCTTTAGCAGAGCAGTTTAAACATGGCTTTCCTGTGTGCAGGCTCAAATGCTAGATGTCTGATTAGAGATGTGGGTCCTGTGCTCAGGTTTAGTTTTTCTTGGGTTTGTGTTGGGTTTTTTTTTATTTTTGTGAGCTGTTGAAGTATTATTAAGATACACCTACAAGTGAATATATATTTGTGAGGGCTCATCTGGTTTACAGAGTAAGCCCACAAGTATGGTGGCTAGAAGAGAGACCATGAAGTTAAGCTTCAGATTGCTGTTTGTTCAGTGTAAAAAATGTGAGCAAATTATTTTACCTTTCAGTCTCTTTATAATTCCTCCTCTTTACAACAGGCTTCGTGGAATTTGGTTCTGGAAGGATCTTTTGCTTTTTAGATAAAGGTGTTAACAGAAGGAAAGAGCACCTCTTCAGGTCCCTGTGAGCTCAGCTCTGCCAGGTCATCCTTTGCTCAGTGAGACTGATGCTCTCTGCCAATTATATCAATGTTGGGGAGCTAAAGAGCCCTAACTAACTAGTCTGCGGGTAATGGGTGGGGATTGTGGTCTGCAGATTAATTAGGATGTTTTCCTCTGTTTACTGACACTTGAACTTAAGTAGGTACATCCTGTAGAAGAGCATTACTGAAACTGTTTCCTGGTGTTTTAGAAGTTAAAACCTTCCACACTCAGCTGCATCTCTAGAAAGTTGACTAATTTTGACTAATTTTTCTATCTGTGTGTTTTTAAAAAATAGGCTTTCCTGGAAGGTGAACCTTTACACAAAAGTATACCTGTATAGATTTTTCTGAGCCGTGCACAGTTGTAGGAGACAAACTCGCTCCTATTCTGTAGGATAAAGAAAAAATAATAAAAACTTGCATCACAGACTATAAAATAGTGTATGTTCTCAGAAAGTCTGTTCAACTCTTTTTCTCCTTCCTAAAGAGAGACTTTTCCATAATCCTTTTCTATATATACATGGATTTATTTTTCATTATTATTTTTATTAAAAGAATTGTGTTTTAAGAGCTGCTCAATCCACAGGGCTTAAACAAAGAATTAATGTCTGAATTGTCATCCTAATGCAATTTTTAGGCTGAAAATCCTTCTGGTATGGGATGCTTGTAGCCTAAAAGCTTTCTGCTATATAAGGAAAAGGATTTTTATTTTAACTTTCTCAACCATGGTCTATGTGCACAAGAGAGGAGCATCCAAGTTCAGACTAAGAATAGAAACTTTCTAACTTTACTGAGTTTCTACTATAGCTCTGCAACTAATAGTCAATGGTACAGTCTGTGTGATTACTTCTCTCTGCCTTCATGGAGGCTGGAGGTTACAGGTGTGTTTTCTTAGTCATTTTAATATAACAGGGTCTTTTTTGTTTTGAAGTCCATGGTTGTGGCTGTCTGGATGTGGGCTTTGCTCTGTCTTCCTTGTGGTTGTTTCTCCCACCATGTTGGCTTTCTGAGCTTGGATGGTGAAGACAGCAGTAAGGTTCTTGCCTCAGGGTACTGTCAGTCCCAGGACTCCTGAAATCCCAGTCCTTCAGTCCTTGTCTCAGCATTCCATGGTTTCCAAAGTGAGTGGCAGGTCTAGTTGCTGGAGACCAAGCTGCCAGGTAATATGTGAAACTCAAATTCCCAGTCCTTCATGTGTTCCCCTTCAGCACAGTGGGATGTGCCGGGGTCTCTGCACAGTCGTACCAAAATCAGCTCATGAGCTCCCTGGTGCAAGCAGCTATTCCAGGTGGTGGGATCCAGCCTTCTGAGATCAATTCCTCTGGTGCCAAGGGGGTGGCTGGTGGCTCCTGAGTCATCTCTGAGTAAGTGGCATGCAAGGTGGAATGGGGTGGGAGCAGGCAGGCTGAGTCTGGCCCTCTGGCTTCAGCAGCTAACTGATGTCAGCTGATTTTCTGGGGTAAGAGTGATCTGTAGCAGCCTTCCCTTAGGGCTATGTCCACAGAAGGGCTAATACTGCTGCGGGGTACTTAATGAGTCAGTGTTTAGCTTATTAGCATTTTGCTCATGCTCGAGAGCAGAGACCTGTTTCAGGGAAATTGAACCAGTTGTGCCCCATACTGACCCACACATTATACCTTCTTGGTCCAGGGAAACGAGGTGTAACTCCACTTTCTCTGCAGCGCTTCCTCCCTCCGCACTGACTGGGAAACACTGAGACAGCGTGCAAAGTGCTTTGGTGGCCCAAGGCATGGTACGGAGGTGTGGTGCCATGCTGAGCTGCCTGTGAGCCGACCCCTGCCTGTGGGAGCCCGCCAAACCTCTTCTCGCTTGGTAATGAAGCACAACAGGCTGCTTCACACATCCGCTGAGATGCATTTCTTGTACTTGCAACGCTTTGCATTGATTCCTCTCTCTGAGATCTGATTTTGCTTTTCACTGTAAGTAGTCAGCGAATCCCTTGGTACTGGGGGATTAAGGCAATTTCAAACCCAGCGACAGGAGACTCAGACCTACAAATCTGTGGCTCAGGTGAATGTGATGGTTGGGTCCATGTGCAGTTCTCTAGAGCAGGTTTGCACATAGAGGATACTTAAAAGCAAACAAGAACTACAAGTGCTATGAACAGCTTTTACCTCCCCCTTTTCCTCAATAATGTCCAGCTCTGCCTGTCTGTGGGCCGCTGGCCAGAGAGATTTAGTGAAGAAGTTGCAGGACATGAACAAATAGGGACAAAATGGGCACCCCACACTGCTGTTGGCTTTGTGCACTATGGACTGGTTTTTACTGAGAGGGCGGCTGTGCTGCCCTTACCTCCAGCTGCCACGAGACCATTTGGGGTGACTATTGGAGTGATGGTGGTGGCATGGTGTAGCATGGTGTGCCCTCCATGATGAGAGGGAGCTACAGATCTTCTCTCGCCTTCATAGAATTGTAGAATGTTTTGGGTTGGAAGGGACATTTAAAGGTCATCTAGTCCAAGCCCCTGCAGTGAACAGGGACATCTTTAACTAGACCAGGTTGCTCAGAGTCCTGTCCAACCTGAGCTTGAATGTTTCCAGGTGTTCCTCTCCCCACAGTTTCCACTGGACCGTTGCACACTGGCAGTGGGGATGCTGTGACTTTGGGCAGGAAAGAGGAGGCATCTAATCAAGCTTTGCAAACCCTGAGCTGCGTCATTGGCATGGGGTAATTCAGAAACCCCTCCGTCACCATTTTTCTTCTTGTGCTGTAACATGCACAGCTTTTGAACTGCTGTGGGAGACTATAAAATTCAACACCTGGAAATATCTCCAGAAAAGTATTTTATTCTTTTCTCTTTATTGAATTTGGCTCATTGTGGTGACATGTATTGAAACCTAAATGATTCTATGACTCTGTGAGACTATTAGTTGCACATCTTCCCGATACATACCCTGTCTTCCCTCCTACATGCAGAAAGCACAAAAGCTCCCCATCAGTTGGCTTCACATGTGTTAGACTCACAGCACCTCAAGTTATAGGGTGATGTGTACAAATAGAAGAGGCAAAGGTAGGCCCTGCGGACAGAGTATGTGTAATAGGATTGGAAATGGGTTCCTGTCATTTTGCTCTGGAGTACCTCAGCTCTGTGACAGCAGCATTATGAAAGCTGAAGGACAAGAAAGGTGCCTCATGAGTTTAACCTGCTTCAGCTCACAGCAAGTGCAGGTGAAAGTTTGTTGTGCCAGTGGCTCTTGGCACTGTGTATATAATATATACTTATCAAGGAAGTGCAATACAACAATGGCAAACATTTAACACTCAATTCCCTCTGCTAAAAAGTTAACTTGCCTGGAAGTAAATTTAATTCCTATTTAGTCAATTCCTTAAATTTATTACCAGAGGCAGTAGGAGCTTGTTCGTATAGGGAAATTTTGACAGTTGTACTCACATAATTATAATAGGATTGTTAGAAACATCATTCCTTGCATGTTGATGCTTTTATTCCAGTATAATGGTGACTACTTGACAGAGCTTATACACCTTCAAATGATAAGAGTAAATGGAGACGTGTCTTTTTACTCCAAGAGTCACACTGCAATATCTCTACTTAACTCAGCTGTCAGTTTCATGCTGCTGTAACTTTTTAGGGTGGCACAGATAGAAGTGCCCAGTAAAACAGTCTTCATGATAAAATGATACTACTGAGAAGGGCAGCATTTAACTGTTGGTCTGAAATTTTGGGGGTTTCCCCCACCTCAGCCACAGATTCATCTCTTGCCTTTGCAGGGACCATTGCTTAATTTGCCTAGGTATGTTCATTTGCCCTTTTCTAACAGCCAGGAAAACATCTTCTGTTTTTTCAAGTTTCCCAGAGTAGTGACAGGTTTGAGTCATTAAACTTCAGATACGTGAATGGAACGCACTATTAGCTTTACTGCTTGATTGTATTATATTATTATTTTTATTGCTGTGGTGGTTCTTTAACAAACACAATGCTTTATAACCTCTATCCAAAAGAAATCCTGTTTCACAGAGAAAGAACCATATGCTGTAGTTACAAGCAGGGTTGATATTAAACATCAGGCTGTTGCTGATTTTCTGCTGGTGTCTAGAATCTCAGAGGCATCCCCTGATGTTACTGCTTATTACTGGGACCAGTAGTGAAGAGTGACTGCAACAGCAAGAACATCAGCTCTTAATGGGCTCCTGCGCCATCTCCATGTGGATCCATGGGCAGCAGCTCTTGCAATAATGAAAACTGCTTTCTTGTGGAGGAGTTGTGTATCTGGGGAAGGTCAGGCATGGTCTGCATCTTGGTGGATTCTCGGATGTCCTAGTAAGGGTTGTACTTGGAGGATATGTTTGCTCTCAGGGAAGGCGCTAAGAGGGTGGTAGCCAAGCTTTCCTCTTGCTTCATTGCGCAGAGGCCTCCTGGATCATGGCTGGAATGGGGTTTTAATAAAGCCAAGTTTTCTCCACCTCTGTGGAGAAATGCCCCTTTCATTTCAGCATGAATGTAATTTGGACAATCTGAAGTAATCTAAGGCCACTTTAAATTCCCTTACACTTATTTTGGTGTAACTTACTGGTCTTCTGTGGAGTCCCTTATCATTTATGCTGATTTAAAGGAGAGAGATAATTTGCTGACTGGGAGGATACAAAATTAAACACAATGTTAGTGTTCCCTCTTCCTTCCTATCCCCATTTCCCTGTGGTTATCCTGTTAAGTAATTCAGAGTAACTCCTTTTCTTTGACTCTCTTCTCTCACCCATGTTACAGCCTTTGCATTGCCTCCTTTTAGTAGTCCAGATACCCTTGTGAAGGGCCTATTAGAAACACCTAAGTTTGATATCTGTATCATTTGAACTTATCCGGGCTTCTATTTAATCTCTGCTCATGGTATGTCATGATGAAGAATAATGTGGGAGAAGATGACATGTCTCTTATTCTGTAGCATCAATCTCTTCCTTCATTCTTCTATTATAGAATGAAACAAGGATAACAAAGTTTAGATCTTGTCTCTTTTGATTGCTTAATTCATTTTATAGCTGTGTATTTGTAATGTAGTTTTGACAGGTATATCTGTGGGAGAAACTCTGACCCAGTTCTTGTCCACATGGGCAGAATATTGAATATTCTTACAGATGCACTTCCTTTATAATGGAATTTTTTTGTTCTTGCAATTCATTTTATTGTCTGTTAAGTTCTTTGTGAGCAAGGTGACGTTAACAGGATCACAGTCAGCAAGTACAATGGGGAATGGTGAATATGGTGCAATGCGGTTCATTGTAAAGCAGGTTTCAGAGGTGTTCTGTCTTAAGGCCACATATTTGTTCCTCAAGTACCTATAATCACATCCTAGAGGAAAATGGTTTTAGTAGATGTGTTAAAATAATGAGTTCTGTTTCTAAGCACATTAGGAGTTATGTAGCTGTGCTTGTTTTTCTAATGCAAGATGTACATTTCAAACATTCAGGGTTGCCCCCTGACATTAACAAATCACTAATGTTGTGGCTATGAAACATTTTCAATTTATTGTCATTTTCACATTGCTGAGCATCTTTTCTGCAGTTACCAAATAATATAATTTGCCTTCTTGGACTCAGACAGTTAAGCAAAATTTCAAGGCAAGGCAAGCTGTACTAATGAGGACAAGCAAATGATGGTATGAGTTGTGTATCTGTGCCACTGCCTTGTATGTCAGCAAAGAATATGCAGAATCCTGTATGCCTGCACTGGGTGTGTGTGGGAGGGAGGGAGGAAGGGGATGGTGGGGGAAAATGGAGGGAATGGGACAGAACCTCAAATAGATGCTATTTACTTGGAAAACACTGCCTGGGGGGTAGGGTTCTTGAGCCCAGTGCTTAGTCATGCTGTGCTCCCTCTGCTTGTCTGCCTCTGTGAGGGTTTGCTTTGGCTTGTTTGTTTGTTTGGGTTTTTTTCTCTCAGCTTTTTGGTCATATGTACATCCTTTTCTTACAGCAGCCGTCACTGAAACATCTTTTTTCCTTCACATGTATAGCATGTGCCTGTCTATATGGGATGATCTGTGCCCATATTTAAAGAGGAGGTTGCCTTTGTTCCTGACACCTTCCAGAAATGAGGCTAATTACGCTGGGATTTTAATGCATTTTCTACATGATGGATTGCTGTTAGACTCATCACGTTTCAAAGAGATTTAATACAATCCATTACAGCATTAAGTAATTACTCATCTATTGTTGCAATAAGTAAACTTGATCATAGTGATGGTTAAAGAGCACATGTTGATAATGCAGGAGATACGGAAATTTCAGAAATACTGCTTTACATTTCTTTTCTCACTGTTTTTAAGGGGTAGCATAGATTCCATCCTTGTTTGTAGCTTCCATTGATCTCTCCTTGTTTTTCCATTAATGTACTCATCGCTTCCTTCCTGGATGTCTTTCTATAATAGTGTGCTTATGTGATGATTATTACTGTTGTTTGCTGGTGCCCTCTGTACGTATTACCGCTTCTTTTTCCTACCATGTCTCATTAGTAACACCAAGGGGTTTTATGGGCTGTTATGTGTGATCAGGTCATCACTGAAGAATTCATTTCATGCTTTCCCTATATGCATGTTATGTACTGGCTGTTAGAAACATTTGAAATAGCTTAGTCTTCATTGTGTATTTCACTGTTTCTATTAGACACAATCTCTATTCAGAGAAAAGAAGGATCAAGAAAACTAAATTTTTAACTAAGAGTTTGGGGTTCAGAAAGCAGAACACAATGTCCCCAGAATTGCATCACACTTTCCTCCCTCCCCGCCCTGCTGCTGTGCAGAAAAGTGTTAAATGGCTTTTCTGCCCTGTGCAGTGAATGCCTGCCTCTTTAATCCCAAACATGGGGTTTTCTATTTGGTGTCTGTTTTAAACCAGACACTAACCAGATGTGGACTATCACTGTTTCAGCAGGCTGTAAAACAAAAGGAAAGAAAAAGAATTTTGTGGAAGTGGAAAAGTTTTGCTGGTCATATTAAACTCAGTGTCAACACTTACCCAATACCATGCTATCGTTCTGGATAGAACTCCTCTCCACTCAGTTTGGGTGAGCTTTAAAAACCCAAGTTCTCGTGGGGGTGGTTTTGCCCCCGTGTTGCATCTGTGATCTCTAAAACATAGAAAACTGCAATGACTGGTCCAAAATCACTGTTGGAAACAGAGCACGACATGGTTTGACCTTGCAAATATTAGTTTCTACAGGACAGTTTTCCCAAGCTGAGGCTTTTTTCTGTTTTCTTGATACATGTGTTGCCATTTTGCTTGCTTTATCTAAGATCAGTATTTTTAATGTTGTAACAAGCCTAACATAACATCGGGGTTAAAACCTGATTATGCTGACACAAATGAGATTTTTGTTGTTGACTTTTGAAAGAAGTTGAAATTTCCCCTATTGAATTCTGTATACACTTTAATGCTGTTCAAACCAGGCTGAAGATAATTTATTGTTCAAAGAAACTGTGTGGCCTATCTCACAAGTTTTATTTTTCACAGAGGTGATCCTAAGCAGACCTCCGGTCGCTGTACTGACACTGTGCAGGAGGAAACCTAGTAGTACAGCACTTGGCAATTTGCAAAGTAATTTGGTGTATTTGTTTAACACGACAGTCAGCATGTTCGTAGAATTACTGGATCTGCTCCCACCCCCCCCCCCCCCATTTATTTCCTTTGTTTTTATTGTCTTGGTGATGGGTTTTGGGCTGTGCATATAGGTTTGTCGGAGTATTTCCTCTGCTGTTTACACCTGTTAGGTCAATCCTTGGCATTAAGCTAATTTTTCTTACCTGTGGAGACATGCTGGTTTGGACTGTGCCATTGGCCAGCATCATGGCAGTAAATGGAACCTTGTCCACATCTAACACTGTCCTATCCCAAGGGCATCCCAGTCTCCAAAGCATTGAGAGACTGGAGCTCACAGCCACAGTGTTCACCGCCACTGATCTTTCTATATTTCAAAGGCGATTGTTGCAAAAATACTAAATATTTGTTAATTTGTTTCTTTAAGTAAGACTTGTGGTTAAACCTCAGATTGGGAGTCTACAGGCCTCTGAGTCTTTTCTTTTTTTAATCTAAATGTTCTGCGCTGCTATTCTATTCCTTTGAGAGTGGTGGGTCTGAAAAAGGACAGCAGGAGTAATTCTGTATTTAAGTCCTTTAAGTCTCTCCCTTATGGCTTGGCATGCAATAGCAGGCAATTCTTTTGTCTTGACCACATGGGTTTTGATTTCCCTTTTCTTTTTTCTTTTTTTCGTTTTTTTTTTGTATTCTTATTCCTATTATTATTAATAAAATTACTATCAGCCTCAGCCAATATTCTGTAATAAACAGGAATTAATCCTACATCTCCTACTTCAGAGCAGTATAAGAGGTTGAGGAGAGGCAGGACATTTGGGGCCAAGTTTCTGTTTGCTCATCAATGGCACCTTGGTGGCAGCAGTCCAGGCAGTGGCAGCTTTATTTTCAATACTGCTGGTCTTCTGGAAATAAGGGACAGGATTAATTCTGAGAGAAAGCTTCAATGCCTGTTCTGGTGTCTTGTCTGGTTTTGTCTGTTTGTTTATTATTATTATTTATTTATATAAACTTATTTAAAGGTCTCTAAACAGAGCCAGAAACCTAGTCCTGCTGAACATGCAGAGGTCCCTGTTGGCAGCAGTGGGCATCAGCTGATAAGGTGTAGAGCATAAAGAGCCCAGACTTGGCCCTGAGAGTGCAGCCTATTCTGACCTGAAGCTACCCTCTGGTGTCTGGGTTGCAGTCAGTGTTTGGGGATGCTTAAATCAGAGCTGGTCTTAATGCAGTGGAGAAGCAGGAAAGGCCTGTAACTAAGATGGGGTATGACACAAGTTTTTTGATTTGCGCAGCATACTTGAGTAAGTTTTGGCATGGCTGTCGGTAGGGCCTGAAATACAGTGTTGATTCTGAGTGGCAACATGTGTCCCACCCCAGAGATGTTTCCTCAATGTTTTGTGACCCAACTAGCTGAAATGTGTAGGTAACAGGGATGGGGTTAGTTATTCTCCAATAAGAGCGTGAGCAAGAGTACAGCCATCATCTCATCTTCAGAGGTCCTGGCTGGTGTTACCAGTTTCTGGACTGCCAGAGAGATGGGACTGGATATGTGGTACCCTCTGCCTTATGATTTTGCAGAGGAACAAAACTCCTCGTTTAAGCTTGCAAGTCAGACAGTGCACCAACCAAAACCCATTTCTTTCCTGGTAGTCAGAAGTAGCAGAGGTTGGGCCAGGGTCAGCTAAGGCTGTGTCTGCTGTTTCAGTGCCAAAGACCTTTGGAATTACTGCAGTGATGATATGATGAACGCTTCTATTACAGGGTGATGGCAAGCAATTTACAGTGTTTATCCGGTGTCTGGAGATGGATTCGGCAGGGCTGGTCTTTCCAGATCTGAGAAGTATTTCAGAAGTGTAGGCATAGACTTTCAGGTCCCACTGTTCAGTTCTTCAGAAAGTTTTAGACACAGCAATATCGAAGGGGAACAGAGCCCAGGTCAAGTATGGGTAGAGCAGTCACAATCCCACTGTCCAGCCACTACCATGCTTTCTCTTGAGGAACCATTTTTTATTTTGTTTATTGATTTTATTCCAACTGAGAAGGGTACAAGATAATGTTCCTCAAGACACAGTCGGGCTGGTCAGCCTGCATGGATGTTGGCCATTAGCTCTGTTCAGAGAACAGATCTGAAGCCCACTGTCTTTATAGATTCAGCAAAATTAGGTCTGGTGACCTAATGACAGCTGGTGTTTAATCCTTGCAAGCTTCTTGCTATGTGATGCAAATATTGTGAAGAAGTGGTTACAATACGGAAGCTTGGCGTGGACTGAAGCAGGCACTGGTTACTGAACAATTGAACATCTGTACCATTGCCCTCCTGAGTCACCTCCTCTGCTACTTTGACCTTTAAGAGATCTGGGCTGACTCCTTTGTCGGAAGATTTAAAAAAAAAAGTGTTTGTCCGTGGCTGGCATTATACTGTATTTTCAGGCAACCTAGGACATACCTATGTGCTTTGTCATGATCTTTTGGCATGAAGTTCTAGGGCAGGAATGTCACTGAGTGCTACACTCCCTCCACCTTGTTTTCCTTTCCTATTTCAGCTGACCAAGGTCGTCTTCGCTTCCTACTGCAGGCTGCTGTATTGTGTGTCTAGTCGTTGCTCAGTACGGATCAGATACCCACCAAGTGGGAGGATCCCCAAGTGTACGAAGCTGAGAGAAGGCGTAATTGATACCTGGATATTATTGTTCTTCTGTGTGTGTACCGTTACAACCACTGCTTGATTTTTCATGAAGCACTGCCCTTGTGTATAATTGCCCTTGACTAATTGGCTGTGACAGGCACAGTGAAATCTAGGAAGACACTGTAGTTTTAAAATTAATGTACTTATCTGGAAATAGGAAATAACTGAATGATCTGTATCTTAATTATTCTCGTACTATAGAGAACTTCATGAGATTTTTCTTTTAAATGGAGGTTGATTTTTTTCTTTTTTTCAGTTTATCATCTGGTCTTTGAAGGATTCGAGTATTACATATTTTCAGTAAATCCCTGATGATCGAAAAACTAATGTAGCTTTTATTTGAGTTTATATAAGTGAAAACTGAGTGTCCTAAGCTGTTTCTTTCAAACCAGAATCTAGTGAATTTTTCCAAAAGGCTAAATATCATGAGACTCAAGTTGTAATAGAAAGAGAATGGGAGAAGTGGGGGGAATTTAGCAATACCCTAGATACTGTATAATTCAAAGCCACACTGAAATAAAGCAAGCCTTTCCAGACTTTGCAGGGAATTTGATGTGACCTGTGTGTAGACAGCAGATACATAAATGATATTAAAATCATTTCTTACACTGAATCCATCATGTTATAAATTCATCTAACGCTTTCAGTTTATGTTAATCTTATGTTACCTTCCGTGCAAATTAATACTGTATAATAAATATCTCACTTATAAATAGAAAGAATGATCTTGAGTTCGAGTCAGTTTTAGTGATTTAGTCCTGAAAACGTATTGCGCAGAAACTGGAGAGGAGCACACACAGCTTGAGAAGAGACTGTAATTCCTGCCTCTGCTTTTGTTTGGTTGTGTTTCGTTGTGAAAGGGTGAGCATGTCTGATGAGTTCAGCCGTCGGAACAAAAGACTTTCTGCTAATCTTTACTTAGGAGAAATCACCCGAGTTGGTTTTGATTCTGTTTTTAATAAACAGAAACGGTGATGACAGCTTTGTTTGGTTTTTAAGATTGTCAGTCTGTTTCAGATGCTTTTCCTGAAGGCGCGGGGAGCGTTGCTGGGGTGGACTCTGAGCCCCCCGGGGCCGGAGGGGTCTGGAACACCCTGTTTCCAGTCCTGCCTGCAGTGCGGTGAACTCGGGAGCTCCTGCAGTCCTCAGGAGCAGCTTATGTAACTTCGGACATGCCAGCAATATGCTACGCTGTGAAATAGTCTCTTGCCTGCTTGCTGGCTTTTTTTGGTTTTGTCTTCTTTCTTCTTTCTTTTATTATTATTTTTTTTTTCTCCCCTTTCCTTCTCTCTGAGGTATTGCATCATCTGCCTGTATTTCACAGCTTGGGCAGCAGGGGAAAGGAATGGAATAAATCAACATGTTGCTTTTATCAAGTAAAATTCTGTGATGTGGCCTGGTCAGAGGAAATTTATATTCTTTCTATCTGTGCCGTCTTTAAAGAATGTTTCACTCCCTTTTTCCTTTCAAGGATTTTTTTTTAAGGCTTTCCAAATCACTTTATCAGAATGTGTGAGAAGTTAAAAGGCTGCGTTTTCAACAGTTTGCAATGCTGACAAACCCTTTTCTTAGAACTGAGAGCATCTAACAGCTAAAATGAAGTAATTTAAAAATCTCCTTCCTGTAAATTCACAGTGGGACTGATACCCTTTTTGTCCATGAGAGGTAAATGTCCAGCACCCTTCCATGGGTACTCATCTGTGGAGTTACCATTGACTCACAGAGTGGGAAGGGAGGAGAGAACCTGTCTCTGTGCTACCCAAAGCTAGAGGAAGTGAGATGAGTGTGGGGAAGTGATCAGCTACTAGTGGGAGCAATGGCAGCTGCATCAGAAAATAAGTGGGGCTATGATGTCAGGTATTAGCATGCAAAAATATTATCAGCTATTCTAACATCTTAAAGTGTGGAGCAATGGCTGCAGTTACAATTTTTTGTGTTCTTTATTGCTGATTTTCATGTTTTTCTGTATTTCTTAAAATGTTTGGTTAGTTGTTGGGGTTTCTTTCTTCAAAGGGGAAAAAAGAAAAGCTCTGCTTGGTTTCCAGAATCACCATGAGTGTTGCTGGAGTACATGCTCTATATTAAATACAGTTGGAACCTTTTTATCACTTTATATTGAAATCTCTCACTGGCTTTCAAGATGACAAGATTAGGGATAAGATTCAGTGAGGGAGGAGTAGGTATTCCCCTTAGGCAGTTTGATATATAGTAGCTGAAAATCCTAAATCAAAAAGCAAAAAAACTTCCTGGCAATCCTTTAAGCTTGAAAATACGTCCTCATATTGGAAGATGAGTAGGTATAAAACTGTTTAATTTCTCAGAGCTTCTTCTGGATCAAGCAGTGCCTTGTATAGTCCTTACAAGAACTGTATTTTAGAATAAATTTGCTCTAGTGCTTTTGCCTTCCACCAAGCTATTGCTGAAACTCAGTAGGGGCGGGGGGTGGATCTATAGAAGGTCATACATATGGCGAAGAGGAATGAAGCCACTGTCTGCTTACAAACAGATCCCTGTTGTTGCTACTAAAGGCTAGATGTGTCTGTCTGCTGTGCTGCTGGGCTTTAATGGAAAGAGACTGGCTGTGCAAATAGTCAGCATTGGGTTTTTTTTTTTTTTTATTATAGCCCAGAAGCACTGAAAGGGCAGTGAAAATGGAAGTACCCTTGCAACAGAAAAGAAAGAGGTCTAGGAGTAACATCTATGGGGATACCTTTCTTTGAATAGTTCTAGATATTGAGGACATCAGCAACAAGGTTTTTATATTCTTCTTCATTTACGCCCAGGTTCGATAAACTGTTATCTACAGATGAGGATCTGGAGAGGTCTGTTTTAGCTTTCATCTGTTTTTACTAAGGAAATTGCAATGCACTGCAATTAGAATCCTATGTTTGAAGTGTTTCTCAAGAACACAGTTCCACTTAGGGATAATATTTATACTTCATTTAGAAGTCCTTACCTGTGTTACGAAAAATCTTTCAGAAGTTTGCAGCAGATGGTTTAACACAATTAATTCACTCTAGTAATTATTATTTGGGTGTATTAATTTTTGCTTTTTCACTTCTCAGCCTGCTAATAAAAAGTAGACATGTTTTTCTTTTACTGGTAAGCAATTTCATGTTCCTTCTTTGGGACACAAATTCTGTGCTGTAAAAGTTGAATATAGTTGTTTTTGGGTTTTTTTTAAGAATTAATATTTTAATTTTACTCTAGCTTATTATCCTGTGTTCCAGGAGCCAACTTAACTTGTCGGTGTTATCTTAGATGTAGAGTTCGTTAAATATCTACAAACAAATTAAAGTCATTCACGTAAGTGAGATATTTTCTCAAGAATTTGGCTTCCAGCATCAGAAATACAGGAAAAGAGTGCCAGGGGGTTTACTGTTTTGGAAGGAGTACACTTATGTGCCAGTGAAGTATAAGATACCTTTATATAAACTAAACATACTAGAAGAAAACATTCAGCAGTATCCTTTGCATTTGGTTTGCTTTGCTGAGAAAGGAAGTGTTTACTTGAGAAAGCATCTGGATTTTATTGCTTTTTAATTCATTGTGGACAGCCTTATGGAGTCTGGAACTACTTAGAATGTCACAACCTTTCATTGTCACATGCAATGTGGAAATGAAATAAAAAGCGACCCAAATCTCATAGACTGGAGTTCAAGTTGTTAAGTTTGCTGTGGTCTTCCTTCTATAAGACAGTTCTCTTGAACAAATACAAATTTGTAGTGACAGTCCTTAAAACGCCTCTTTGTTCATCTGAATACTCCTCAGTGAGCCTCAGTCAGGTTTCTCAGGACTAGGGGAACATGCAAGAACCTGAGTAAAAGAAAAAGTGAGTAGAAAGCAGTGTGCCCAGTGTTCCTTTTCTCATGAAGGCAAATGAGAAGAGGTAACATCTGTGGTGGTACATCTGAGACTAGGTTCACTCATTTTTGTTTTGTTTCCCCCCGCCCGGCCCGTGCGGTTCTGGTCACTTCTGTCTACTGTAAGTGACATCCCATGAAAGTGAACTCATCTGCAAGATCATCACAGTTTTGCAGGCAGAAACCTGAATTATTTAAATTAAACTTTTATGTTTGTTTGTTTGTTTAGTGTGTTTTGGGTTTTGTTTTTGTTGTTTGGGGTTTTTTTGTTTGTGGGTTGGTTTGGTGTTTTGTTTTTTTTTTTGTTGGGGTTTTTTTTGTGGTTTTTTTTTTTAATTTTATGAAACAAACTTTCCTGTTTCTAGTAACTCATTTATAAGAATACAAGATTAATGTAGACAAGCTGATCTTGAATGAGCTGCATCCAATAATTTATTTTTTTTAAATTACAATTTATAGTTTCAAAGATAACCTGCCCACCTACATGAGTATGCTGAACAGATGATACATTTCAAGAGCAGATAATTTCATTCTCATTCCTCCTCTGAAACCTGTGAAGTAACAACAGAAAATAATTTGGACGAGTACATCTGAGCAGTCCTTTTGTTTAATAAATATCTGCAAAAGAATTTGGTATTCCTTTTCTCTCCATGTTCCCATTCTTTCTTCCCTTTATTTGTGTTTTAAGTAACACTTCGTTGTACCAATCTGTTGCTAGAACGTATGTTCTCATCTTCAGTAACGCTTTCTGATGGCAAACCCTCTGTAGCATTAATGCACAAAAATCTTTGTTGTGAAACAGCTATGTTGTATGTTTGTGTGTATGTAGCAACCCTGATGGCCCTAAGCCACAAAGGCATAAAAATCAAAAGCTGATGTACATGCAGCATTGCTGCCACAAAAACAAAGAGAAAAGGAAAAATCTGCAAAATGAAGGCAGTGAATACCTTCCACCTACATGCCCATCCTTTACCGTTACTGCAAAGTCCGTGCACTTAATTAGCAGAGAGAAAGCTTGTCCTTCTGCACCCATCACTAGTTCCTTTTCCTTCCCCATACAAAACTCGGGCAGTAGTGAATATTGGCTAGAGCACTGAGTTGTAGCAGAAAAGGGTGGCGTGAAGGAGCAAGAGGTAATTGGAGTGGGGGAAGGCTGATGCTGCTGTGGAGCAGAATTGAGACTAGGATTCATGGTCTGTGATTCATGATGCTTGTGTTCATAGTAAAGTACTGTGTTGTAGGTGGAGGATTAGCCAGCGTGTATTGTTGAGGTGGTTACGTTAGCAGTGCTGAAGGGCACGGTGATTGTTGTTTCACAGCCAATGATAGTTTCCTGGTTTTACCGAAAGCCAGGTCTGTGAGGAGGATTCCATCAGACATTGGACAGAGATTTTCCACTAGTGGGAGCAGAGGTGGGAGAAGAGCTTCGTCTCCTTAGTTAGCACAGGCCCTTGGAGGGAATTCTTAACATGATGCAATGCTAAATGGCACAGTCAGTTCCCTCCTTCCCCACGCTGTCTCGGCTAAGTTTGTGCAGGATCAGTCCTGGGTGAAGTTAGGGACTGGTAAAGTAGAGGTACTAATAAAAATGCAGCTTCCTGTGAATCTTCCTTTATTAGAAGATTAAATTGGACCGCGAAAAAAAGAACGTACGTGAATTATGACTAAAGGTTGCCTGTAATTCTGATTTGGTTTAGAAGCCCTTGTTGTAGAAAGTCTGCTCTGTCAGTATCTATGAGGTTTCTCTCTTTCTGTGTGGTTCTTCCTAGAGCAGGATGGAAGACAGACAGTAGTTTTTCTTTTGCTTTTTATTGTTGAGGGGAGAAAGATAATGAGCTATGAAGTGTGGGTTTCCAAAGGAAGATCAACATCTAGAGACCAAATGAGAAGATGTCAAATGAAAAAATATGAATAGAACAAAGGGAATTACTAACTTCAGCAGTCTGGTCCTATCTTAATATAAAATACATAGTCTGAATCCATGTGTGGAAAGCATATGCATTTTGGCTGTTGTCTGGTGGAAGATGTATGTGAAAGATGGATATGTAAAAGCTCATTACAATATTATAGCTTCAAGTCCTAATTCAGCATGGGTCTCAGGCAAAAGTCCACTTTTCAGTGCATGTGTCATTCCTGTTGACTTTATTGGTCCCTGTGTGCATATAGGGTGAACACAACCATGGCTGCTTTGGGGGGTATTCGTCCAGTTGTGCAAAATGGAAATCATGCTTCCCTTGGCTAAAATACTGTATCATCCTATCACGTATGGGTGATTCATAGCTGATGAAGGCCAAAAGGCTTCTGTGCTTGTCTAATTCAGCTTCCTACAGGGCAGACTGAGCCACGTTTTCAAACCATGATCCAGCCTTTTCGCTCTAAAACTGTAGCAGAACTCTACAGCGTCTGAGAAATGTTTTGCTTCTGTCTGCGCAGGAAGGACTGAGCAACATGGCCGTATACATGGTGTCTGCAGAACTGTATGCAGCTGCAGATCATTGGCATTGTATTTCTGTGTATTTTCTTATGAAAAAGCAGTTCCTGCACAGTGAGCAATTGGCCTTTATAATTGTGAACTCCTGTTTACTGTTGCCGTGGGTGTTTTTCCTATTTGAGCCACAGCTTAATGGTTCAGGAATCTCTCTCGCCCAGGTTACAATCTGCTTTCTTTCTATTGAATTAGAGACTTGAGTCCTGCTGTTTCCCTCTGGTATGACACTGCTGCAGCCTCTGTCAGTGAGCTCTGC
Source organism: Actenoides lindsayi (assembly GCA_025331215.1). Taxonomy (NCBI): domain Eukaryota; kingdom Metazoa; phylum Chordata; class Aves; order Coraciiformes; family Alcedinidae; genus Actenoides; species Actenoides lindsayi. The sequence continues at coordinate 51,248 of WTSP01005357.1, read as the reverse complement.
TCACCCATGTGATGGTCTGGTGATCCCAGGGCTGATTTGTATTTTGTTCCATCAGTGGGAAAAAGTAATAGCACATTTAACTATCTTCATAAATAATAGGCTCCTTTCTTACAGAATTCCTTTGTTTGTAAGGTTTTTTTGTCTGAATTTTAAATAATATTGGGGAAGTAACTCGATCTGCAAACAGATTAGTATTTTGTGAGCAAGGCTTGTCATTGGTTTTGTTCTGAACAATTTTATTGGGAAATTATTCTTGTTTATGAGGGTATGAAACCAATTAGCATGCTGCCCCCAAGGTAGCCTAACTCATTGGCAAAATTATTAACTAGAGCTCACCAGTAATTCTTGTACTAGGTAGTAAATAAGCATGAAGTAGGCTTGAGTATGGTAAAGGGCAAGCACTAAAGGAAATTCAGTTTCATCCTGCTCTTCTAATTTCTTAAATTACATAGCTCCTTGGTACTTGAGTTTTGTGTCCTGTTTTAAAGAAATGACCTTTCCTTCCTGAACTGCAGACTCAGTGTTGCTTGGAGCAGAAGCAGTGAAAAGCCTTCTGGAAAATTAAAAAAAAAAAAAAAAAAGTAGCAAGTGAGTTTAATATGATCTTTACTGAAGTGAAAGTGAGAGTTTTCAGACTCGTCCATGCAGTCCTGTTCCCATAGTGATGGCATGATACCAACCAGTGCTGTATTTGACCGTTCCAGCCATGGCTTGGCTGTTGGATGTGATATCTAGTGCTAGTGCTTTACCATGTATTGATGTTTGTGGATGTGTACAGGAAACTCCTACCCAGATATCAGGATCAACACAAAGACCCGTGTTTATAAACTTGTCACAAGTAATGGACATTGTCATGTAGAGTCATCTGGGCATCTTGAAGTGGGAAGCACTAGGTAGGGAAGATGTATAAAGAGTTGTCCAGGGCACTTGATTACTACTTCTGTCTTCAAATGAGGACAGTGGTTCAGTCCCCACCTCCTAAGATGTTGTACTGGTTCTGTCTGGGGTGGAGTTAATTTTTTTCATGGTTTGTGAGGATCTGTATTTTGGATACCACAACAGCAATAGCACTACATTTCTCCATGCTTCCTAAAACTCCCAGTGAGACGTCCTGTGCTACCAGAACTGCAGTGCTTGTTTTTCCCCATGTGGGCTATGCAGCATTGTACCTCTGAGCACTCCCCCAGGTCAGTGCCAGGCAGCAGCAGCTTTTGGATGGACGTCACTGTACAGGCTGTCTCAGAGGGAGCTCAGCTGTGGCTGCAGGAGTTGCTGTCGTGCGGATGGGCTGTAGTGTGAAGACCTTCTCCTGTTGTCAAAAATACCCATCTGCAGGTAGCGATCTCCAGAAACTTGAACTTCTTCAGTAGTTTGTAGTATAGTGACAGTGGTTTTTAAAGAAAATGGGAGAAAAAAAAAAATCCTTCTTTCTTCTTTTTTTTTTTTTTGGTCCTTCTGTCATCTGATCCATGTACTTTGAAGACTTACAGATTTCATGAAACAGAAAATCCCCTCTGGAGGTATTTTTTTTCTTTCCCTTGGAACTCAAATGTAAGAAAAACCCTGTACCAAATCCTCTTTTGGGAGCAGAAAATCCTATCAATTGATGAGACTTTTTTTCTTTGTTCTTCTTCATAGTTCCAGTTTTGACTTGTAGTAAAGTTATTTGTTTTAGAAAACATTGAAGAACTACCCTGATTGGGATTGCAGTGGACATTGGCCATCAGAAAACACTTTCTGTTCAGTTTGCTGTCTTTTGGGTTTTGGTTTGGAGTTTTTCTTAAACTAGAGAAGATGACTGTTTTTAATGCTCCTGCCTTTCCAGATCCTCAACAAAAGATCAGAATGTTTCTGCACATTCAGTCGCTACAAGTTAAATAAATGTATTGGACCAGCCGCCATTTAACTTTATTCTTGTTTAACTGGAAGTATGGGACTCAAAACTCTTCAAAGTTCATTGTTGTCCTTTTTTTTCCTCCATTAAAACAGCCCTGTGAGGTAGTGAGTCACTCTATATAAAAATTCTCACTTTTGAGCTGTTTAGAAAATATGGCAGTGCATTACATGAAATACTTGTCTCAAGAAACAAAACCAAGCAGCCTTCCCAAACAAGCTATTCTGCTGAACCAGATAATAAGCAAAAGAAAAGAGGTGCCTGTGAAAGGAGGCTCTCAGGGTGGAAAAGCTATCTGTGATAAAAAGAGCATGTACTGGCTCCTTGCAGGCCGTTGGTGTCTCATGGAGCAGGGCAGAACAGGCTGGTGCCACAGGGACCTGGGAGGTGACACTCCGTTGGCTACAGCTGTCATGTGCCAGGAGGAAGCAGGGAAGTGATGAGCACTGGGGTGCACAGCCCTGTTACCCCACAGCCTTCATGATCTTTTCAGCGTAGGAGATACGGAATCATCATTTGTCGGTTTAATGGGGTACACTGCTGGGACTCCCAAGTATTGCCAGCCAAGGGGAAATAACATTAAAGGTTAAGAATGCAGAAAATTGTCAGGTCACTAGCAATTTAATTCATTACTGAAAGAGAGAACAAACTCCTGAAGTTTCTAGACTAGAAGGTAGTTTTTGTTATGGACAAGCTCCGATTCCTGTGGTGCTTTATTTTTTCATTCCCTGATGCAATATATGCCATTTGTCTTTATACTTTTATGACTACTGAACTGAGTGAAACTTGTTTAGACTCTGTATTGAAAGTATGGGACTCCAGAATCAATCATTTCAGATTCAGAGCTGTTACAAAGGGATTGTGGGTTTTGTTTTGTTTTGTTTAATATCAGACATGGAAAGAGAAAGGTGCATGTACTGTACTGCCAGTTGTCACTCATTATGGAAGTTGCTGAAGCTCCCCATCATCACCACCTCTGAGTATCTCTAGTGCTAGAGGCTTAATGCTGACATCATCCTCACAAGACTGAGAAGTACCATTAGCCTGCTTGTAAAGAGTGTCAAAAGAGGGATTAAATCATGCTGGAAGTCTCTTCCAGAGCCATTAACTGGATCTAGTTTGAGGCCTTTGGTGTCAAACCTATCTTCCTCTCAGTGTTCTGCCTTTTAAGCCACTTTCACCTGAATTGCTTCTGAAAAACTTAAACACTTGCCACTTTTAACAACGTGATCTTTCTACTTGATGTAGTTGGTGAAATCACCTAATGATGATGCAGAGGAAATGGAAGTACTAACGAAATAAATACATGTGGGAATAAAACTGGCAGATGTTCTTCCTCCCCCAGGCTTCCAGTTGGCAATAAGAAGAAGGTCACAGGTACGTGTTACTCCTGTCTGCACTGTATCTGGGCTGCAGAGCTTCTACAAAGTGTAGAAGTCTGCAGTGTTAAGACTGTCCATGTGTGTGTTGTCAGAGTATAGGAAGATACCACTATGGGCTGTGTCTCACTATTGAGTTACTATGTGCTGATGGAGACAAGATAACCCTTTGTGCCTTTAGAAATTTAAAATATATTGCCTTTACCTAAACTTCTTCTGCTGTTTTACCTGCTAGCGAGTGTGATTGGTGACCTTGGGTCAACCAGTGGATGTATCTTCCCCCACCGCTGTAATGGTACAGTATGTGTGAGCCCTAACAAGAGTTCAGAGAACCTAAAGAACCTTTCGCGTGTCTCACTGGGAATGTCATCTTTGAATGAGCTTGTCTGCTATAGGCTGAGTGGGAATGTCCATCCTTTAATTCATTTCACTGCAACAAAAAGATTCAGACGAACTGAAAATACTGAACACAGTCTCCCCACAGTCCTTCATTAAACACAGGGGTCTCAAGTGATTTGTTTTAATTTGCTTAATAGTTTTGAGATAATTCTGGTATCTTCTACTGATTGCGCATGCAAAGACCTTAGAGATTCTTTGCAGAAGTTGCTTTTGAATAGTGTTAGTTATGTGTGAGGGTTTATCTATACCTTCTAAGTTAAGACTATTGCTTATAACTTTCTCATTCTTTTGAGAGCAGTGGTTGCAAAGACGTAAGAAAAGACAGTGCCATCTTAGCTGGGGCCTAGCATCTAGTTGTTGAATTTAATTTAGGACTTTGGTTTACAAAACTAGTCTGAGACTAACTATTTTCAAGTCAAAATTTTAAGACTTAAGTTGCTGTACTCAGAGAAAAAATTTCAAGTGGACACATGTAAAAAGCTGAAATAGCCCTTTACCTTGTTCAGATAGTTCATATATCTCTATTTGTATTACTAGATAACCACATCACAATGTGATTGGATGCTACTTTCATTTTACTAATTACTTCAGTTTATAAAGCATGCTCTCCTTGTTGCAAGCAAGTAGCTGCTAGCTTTCTTTAATGCTGTTCTGCTCTGAACAGAGAACATGAGGGAAAACCTGCTGGAATCATCAGGACAGGGACTGACTGGTGGATGGAGGTGAAAAGACAGGTGGGAATATAGGAGCAGAGACAAGTATCTCTGACAATGAGAGCGAGACCATGTGGGTTTTGGTTTTTGGGTTGTTTTTTTTTCACATTAAAAGGAGCTAGAAATGGAGAAGGGATTTGAGGAAGAAATTTTGCTGCTGCTGCAGTAGTAGAGATGATGGCAGCAACAGCACTCAGCAGGACCTACGTAGTAGGGAGCACATCTTTGAAATATGCTGATGGTTTGTGCTCATCATTCCCATTGGCCAAACCACGACTGCTTGCCCAGCACAAACCCAGACACTTGCTGTGTGACTGGAGATAAATTGCTGAGTCTTTCCCAGCTCCAGTTCTCGCTGTGTAAAAGCTGCCTCTGGGAAGCACCAGGAGAGCGTTGCCTGGAGAGTACAGTGCAAGGGACAGTGAAGTGCTTGTATTTGATGTAAATGGACAACAAATGATGGAGATAGAGCCCTGTTGGTGTTCTGCTCTTCATCAGTTCCAGGGCAGGGTACAAGCACTCCAGATTCAGATCTCTGACTCCCTGCTGCCATTCTTTAAATAAAAAGCTTTCCCAACAGTGGTAATCAATGGGCTTTTTAACATACCAGCTACAGAATCAGGCTCATTTCTTAAAATTGCTGTTAATGAATCAAGTGGATTATTTGGCAATCCAGTCCACAAGGAACCTGATTAAAAAGCAAATATACCTGAAGATCTCTTAGGTCGGATCCGTTGGTTCCTTGTCTGAATCAAGACCAACAGCTAATGCATAAAAATGAATTTGACCTGATTTACGCTGCATAATTCTATAGTGACTCACTAATTAAATTTCACAATTCCAAGTGCACCCCCTGGCTACTCATAAATATCTCAGAGGATTTAAAAAAATGTAGGTGTTAGTCTTTTAGGAAGATAATGACAGCCTATCCTCTAGAATCTTTATTTGCTAAATGCTGGAACTATGGTGTCTGTTTCCAAATACTTGGAAAACACTTCTACAAATAGTGAATGAGTCATGTTTTTCATCTTTCATCTCCAGGTAACTCATGCTGACACAGTACTTCGTCTCCCTCTATCCCTAAGATATGCTTGCTTACCCCTTGTTCATGACCATTTTTCCGCTCCTTGCACTCTTTAGTTCACCTGAAAATATTGTCAGCATTGTTAGTATCTATTTCCTCACATAGGGAATAAACTGGTTCACTTTTCTACACTTTCAAATTAATGCTTGCTTTGTTATCTTTCAATGAGCCTTGTTTGCTCTCTCATTTTTCAGGTTTTTGTTATGTTTATTTCTCATGCTATTATCATCTCAATGGGCTTAGTTTGCCTTCTTTCAACTTCTTTGTTAGAAATTCTTTCTGCTGCTGCTTTTAGAAGGTTGGATAGGGCTAGAAGAAGAGACTGGTAAAACATGCTTTTACCTCTGAGTGTGGTCTTCAAAAATACTTACCCTGTGCTTTTTCCACGTAGTGTACTGGAGTTGGAGGGTGGGTTTACTTTGAGTTGAGACAGTGCAGTATTTTTGTACTTCATTTTCCCATCCTGTTGTCTTCCCCCATTTCATTTCTGGAAGACATCCTGATGTTAAAATAAAGTCTTATGCTCCAGGGCTTCAGCTGGCTGCCCACAGGGGTTAGGAACAATATTTACTTCTGTTAGGTGGTTAGCAAGATGAGTTCTGGGGGTGTTTTTCACCTTCTTTTGACTCCTCAAAGACAGGCCACAGTTGTAGATGAGAGACCTGATAAGGTAGATAATAGAAGGAGTTCTTATTTTAAGATACCTGTATAGTATCTTTTAGTCCTATACCCCGTGTGAAACTGCTGATCAGATTGGGATCAGCCAGAGGAAAAAAATACTCTCCTTGTCACTTAGCTGAGACCTGGCAGTGTCTTGATTTTCTCTCAGGATGGGTAGGTGGATCACCTACAAGGAATGTGTGGTTGTACCACACCTGTAGTTGGAAGGATTTGAGCTCCTTATTCCCTTCCTGCTTGTAGTCTTGCAGCATACACATAGCTTGTTTGATCAAAGGCTGAATTGCTTTATTATAACCAAAATCATTATTCTTAATAGAAAGCTCACTAGTGAAATTTAATGTCTAGCGAGAAGAAAGAGGTCATGGTAGCTAACTTGTGGCCTCTTCGAGCTTTAAACACTGTGAAATCTCCCTCCAAAACTGATGCCATTATTACTCCATAGGTTAGCTGGCAAGGAGATCATTTCACGGCAAGCATCCAGCACCCACCCACAGATTGTGTTGGCTTTGAGCCTGGCAGCCTGAGTCCCTTCCAAAATGTATCCAGGATCTTCTTGTTAGGAATGCAGCATATTGCTGGTTGTGACACAGATACAGCTGAGTTTACTCCACGTCTTATCTGTAACCTTTTAACGTTTTCACATGGCTTACTCATTTGCAGAAGCTTCTGTAAACCTGAAAACAGAAAACAGCATGGGCTTTATGCAGCTACCGCTGTTTTCCCTGATTTAAGATGTTCCCGGTCTTGCCTCTGGGTATCCTTCATGTTACTTTCAAACCTCCAAGGGTCTGCTGTTGTTGCTTTCTGGCCCGCACCCTTCATTTTTCTGGGCAAACCTCCCTCTAGCCTGTTGATGTCGTTCCTAATTGCCCAAAGGAATCATTGCTGAGCAATGTGAGGCATTTCCTTCCCTCTTATTAAAAAGCACCAAAATAAAACTTAGTCTTTCACAGCAGTGGCTAAATCAGCCACATCTTAACATTGTGTTATGGCTACAGCATTTTGGACTGTTACTGTGCAGTAACAAGGTGTTTAAAATCGGGTTTTCATTAGTCTTTCCTACTCCCTGACATTCATACACAGGATATATAGGTATTCAAGGAGGCTCAGTGAAGTCTTTCTCTACCTCAGTATTTCCCTGGCAAAAAAAGAAAACTGCTTATGCCAAGGTCTTGTGACTGTGTAGATTCTGAGAGGAGACCACTGCGCTGTTTGGATTCCAGGGGTAGAGGTTGCTCCTAAACTGCATCAACAAAAGGTTAATTGAAAATGGGGCTTTTAATGTACTTACTTTGTGTCCCCTGTAGTGACCACTTGCAGGTTTTTTTTTCCAGAATTGCCTTGGACTAACCCAGAACAGAGATCTGTCATGCTAGTTTGTGATACTGCTTGAACCCAGAACAGTAGACTGTCCCTGCTTCAAAGCCCTGACAAGCAAACTGGTAAATACATAGTCTAAACGAAGTCTAAAAAAAAAATGTGTAAAGCTAGGTTCAGGCAACTGCTACTTCATAGTAGCACAACTCCATGCTCCTCTAAAGTGAAATAGGGAAAAAAAGATAAAATAAAATTCAGAAAAGTAAACTTCTGGTGACTTTTTAAGGAAATGCATAGTAGCTGCCGAACACAGTCTGCTCTCATTATTCTCTCAAACTCCAGGACTGTCCCTTAACTAACTCAGCAGAGATAAAAACTCAGGGATGAATTGTTGGGCTATAGATTTCTATAGTACTGTTAGAAAGGTGCATGAGGCTTTACAAGTCCTTGAAAATTAGCTTTCGTGGGTGTTAACACTTTCCTGCAGTGAGATGCTTTGATTAATTACACTGTCTAATAAAACTTCTCAATGAAAAAAGAGTCCAGTTCTTGACAACCACTTAATAACTGAAGGTCAGTAAATTGGAAGGGGGAGTCTTGAGATTCCTCTCAGGCTAACAGTGATAATCAATCTCCCAAAAGTTAAAGATACTTTTCAGAGGGGAGGCTGAGATTGCTCTACGTAATAGAAATTCTGGGCCATTGAAATGCTACCAAGATGCTGAAGTCATCCCAGCTGTGTAAACTCCAGCTGGTCCTCACCAGTAGCTTCAAGAGTTGTAGGCCTGGACTGAGATTTAGGCACTGCAGCAGTGTCATGGTCCTGTTTTCTTCTGCTCTGGCTGGAAGGACTCTTACAAATGAATGAAGAGAGTTAAGTCTGCAAGCCAAATTGGCCCTGTATTTCTTCCACTGAAACTACTAAGAATATTTGTTAATAATTTTTCTTTGTAGAGATGTGTTTTCGAAGTGTGGTTGCTTTCCCTTTTATAGAAATGAATTGCAACCATTAATGCCCTAGAAGCAACCAGAAAACCATCACAGCACAGAGAAGAGGTTTGCACTGCACTTGACAGAAACACCTCCCTGCAAATGAAATGAGATCCCCTTTTCTTAAGGGGTGAGGAGTGCTGTATTGTGTCTTAGGACATTAATAACACAATTATCAGCCTCAAGGTGAAATGATGATACTATTACCAGCCTCCTGAGATACCCATTCCACTTCAGTTTTGTACTATTGCACTGATTTTGATGCTCTGCCCTGTGATGGAAGTTGTTTTGGTATCTTTTTGCTCTTTCTTTGTCATTACTGAGGATGCTAATCCAGTAATGCACTGCCAACTTGCAAACATGCTGGTTTTTGTGTTTGATGCTAGACCACTATGTTGATACAACCCATTATGGGTTAATTGAATGGTTTCAAATCACCATCAGGGACTGATCAAAGGATTGTCAGGAGAGTCAGTTGTGCTTCTGTCACAGGACTCTTTGTTCCTTCCCTCTTCACAGCAGGTTAGGAGCCATCCTCATCTCTCCTTCTTGTCCCTGGCCTCTGTGCCTTCCCTCTCTGCTTGCCCAGAGTGCTTTTCCCAGTAGTGCAACTTCCCCCACTGGGAACATCCTTAGAGGGTTTTCATGACAGACTCACCAGAGTAGGGGTTGCACAGTGCCCGGGTCCCCACAGGCCCACTTGAGTGCTGCCATTATACAAATAATTAAGTGACCTGCACTTCTTTACTTTCTTCTTTATGTTAGGAGGGAAAAAATAGTCCTCACAGCTCATTTTTTGATATATATACATTATCTTCAGTTCAGATTGGAGAAGGTGAGGCAGACAGATGTGGTTACCTGCCTGCAGAACTAGAGCAACACAGTGCTGGTTGCTCCTGAATTAGCAGTGAAATTCAGTAGTTGATGTTTGTGGGAGAGGAATGCAGATCTGGCACGATGATGTGGAGAGCATGTAAAATGCAATCATCCCAAGTTGTAAAAAGAGTCACCCGCTGCAGGTCTAGAGATGCTGAGGAGTCTGGGTTATTCTATGTGTTGCTGCTATGTGCTGAAAGACAGTGAGAACTTCCTGGTGGATTTTGTTGCCTTCAGTTGGGAAGGCAAAACACCAGTTGTTGTCAAAGAAAGGGTTATTAGACTTTACTTCAGGAAAGCACTCCTTGAAACAAGCCAAATCTGTAGTTATAATTTCTCAACTCATGCTTTCTGGCTGGTGTTTACTAAGACAGCTCAGATGCAGCATCTCCAGCAGTGTCTGGAGTTAGCAGGACATTCTTTCATCAACATGCACGGCACTTTCCAATCAAGATAAAGGTGCCCTGAAAAGCTTCCAGCCCAAGTTAAAAGGAGAACAAACAGGAGGGAAGGGCAACAGGGAGGAGCATGAGAGGCAAAAGGGGAGAAAGAGAATTAAGGTGAGACCATCAGAACTATTGGAAAAACTAATTCAGATGACTGATGCCAGTGAGCTTTCCAAATTAAGGTAAGTTTAAGGGATTTTTTTTTAATGTGGCAGAGGCCACTGTTAAGTCTCATTGAAGTTAAATTTTAAAGGGGTATAAGGTGGGAGGAAGAGAGAGTGAAGGAATGCCAGATGGGGTTTAAGGAGAAAAATCCAGGCTCAGAGACAGCATGAAAAGAGCTTGCAAGCAGACATCTGAAGGGAACACAAAGGGGCTGGAGGGAGTGGGTGAATGGAGATGGGGGAGGGCCAGGCTGAGCAGATGGAAACAGCGAGAGGAGGAGGGTGGGCACAGGGGATGGGGATTTGCTTGTAAACAGATCCTGGAAAGTGAAAGTAAGGAGTTTGGCGTTGGCCAAAAAGTGGGGGAAGGAAGAGTGCAGGGAGCCCCTGTGCGCTGAATGCAGGTGATGGTGTGGAGCTCAGCACCCTGGGCAAGTTTGAGCTGGTCTGGAGGGGGTTGAATCCTCTTTCCAGGACCAGAGCCCCCTCAGCACCCCTGGAAACCAAGGCCTGTCTTCATAGTTGCAGTGAGCGCACAGAGAGAAAGGATGAAAATGTTTAACGATACAGCGGGATTTAACTAAGCCCTTTCTGGAGAATTTTCCATTGCGCTGCTCAGCATTGCAGCCATGATTCAAGCAGTGTCATAAAGACGTTAAAATGAATCAAGGCACAAGCTGCTAGAAACTCCAACATGCAAAATCTGTCAAGGGGACAACTCAGAAGGAGGAGAAGGAGAAGCTTTGTGTAAAAAGCCATGAAAGACAAGGAGATAAAAATGAGCTCAGTAATGCTCACACCTATGGAAATAAAAAGCAGACTTGCCTAAAAGTTTTCCAACATAAGAAGTAAGGTGTAATGAATTTCCATCACCTGTTGCTGAGGCATAACTCCTGCATCCTGGTAGAGGCAATATCTGCCTGACTACATTAAGAATCGGGTAGGCAGCTCAAATTGGGGATGTCAGTTTTGCCTCATCATTGCAACTCATTATTAAAAGGAGGGAGAGGGAAAAAGGTTAGACTGTTCACAGTTTGGTCACTAGCTAAAATGTAATGGTCCTCCTGTCAGCAGAGAGCAGGAGGAGAGAGAAGGGTACCGACAGGACACTGATACAAGGATGACAAGCAATAGAGAAGAATTCCTGTCCTATGGGCTGGAAGAAGATGAGCTGCCAGAGAGAGAGCTAATTCTGGAGCAGAGTGCTATCCCCATCCCAGGAGTGCCCTCTGTGCCCCCCGAGTATGCTTTCTTAGCCCATCCACCCTCAAAAGAGGCTACTCTACTGGGAGAGAAAGTCAACTTTTTCTTTCTCTCTCTCTCCTTTTTTTTTTTTTTGGTTGTTTTTTTGTTTGTTTGTTTGGTTTGTTTGTTTTTCATTTTAAACCCATTCCAATTTCTGGAACCACAGTCAGAAAAAAATTATATCTACGTTTGCATGTATCGAGTTGTCTATCATTTAGGTGTATCAAATTGTCACAAAAATGTCTTCCAGAGTGACCATGAAGTTTAGGTGCTTGAACATGAAGACAGGGTTATTAAAAGCTTAACCTTTCAAGAGATCTGGGTAATCTTTTTGTGTCCATATCCAAGTGTCCCTTTCAGCTTCTTGTTTACATTTTATTATTCAAGACAGCTTTAAAATAACTGTCTTTTTTTTTTTTTTTTTTTTGTGTGAAACAGATTAATTGGGGGAAATAACTGAACGTTCTAAAAGGCGGAGTATTTTTCACAGTTGAGCTCAGCTGGCTTTGGTGGCCAGAACTGTCTGGTGGTAGCATGCAGCTCCTTACGCCTCAGCCACGTATATGCTGTTTGCAGTCACCACATCAAGCAAATTGTTGCTTGGGGAATTACCTTTTGGATGAGTGTTGGGGTGATTCAGAGTGCGTTCAGTTTTGTGATTCATGGAACTGCAAAGGAAAACTGATGGTGGGTGGGGGAAGGAGTGAGGCAGTGAGGGAGAAAACCAATGTCCAGAAGGCATTTGTGAATAGACACGTTTCAGAGTTTCTAACAATATGGGACAGGGACATTTGGCAACCACTACATTTACGCTGCATGCTTTAATCTCTACTTTGACAATATTTTAATGTTTTGCAAAAACACTGTTGCTAACATATGAACACTAATATTTTTAGATCGCTTCCTACTCTTAGGTACTGTTATATCACATAGAAGAAGTTAAACCAACTGTTCCAACCAGGTACTGTTTGGGATTGCAGTCTGTTCACTGGGCTATATTCTGAAGCCCTTATTCATCTTCTGTTCTGCCACATTTCTTTTTCATGTCAAGTGCTTCATTGCTCTGGTTAAACCATCCATCCCCCTTTCCCCTGGAATTTTTTTCAATTAATTTTTTTTTTTTCCCAAAAGTTGGGTTTGCTAGAAACATAGAAGAAGCTGTTGCAGATAAGCCTGTCTCATGGTCTTGCTCTACTTTGAAAGAGTCCAATCTTAGAAACTTTGGAAGAATATGTAAAAAATCACAGTGAAGGCACCAGTAGAATAAACTGCTTATGGGAGAGGACTTTTCCTAGCCTCATTTATTGAATTGCCAGCCTAAATTCTGAGATGTAGGTGAATTTCCTTTCTAATTTCAAGCTTAACCTTGTTAGCTGTCTGTAAACACCTTATTTTTAAACTAGCAGTGATTCTGACAGCATAGGTGCACATTTCATATTCTAAATATTTTAACCAGTCATAGAGTTTTAGCATTTCTGGAAAAGAAGCAAACCCTTTTAGTAGTCAGTAACTGCACTACACTCGCCTGATTCCTCAAGTTTCTGAAAACAATCAGGTACCATCACCATGCACAAATGCTTATGTATACCTCTGTATTTAGTGTTAATTATTTAGTCAGTTCTGTGTACATAGCCATTTGCACAAACACATTGTTCGCAGAGTCCTTAAACACACAAGAACAAAATGTTCCAAGGATTAAATGTGGGCTGAAGTGACCTGTCAGCTGAGGATGGTCAATGTTCGTGTTTGGAATATGCAACCCCCTAATGAAACCATGATCCTAATGTGTACCAATGGAGTCAAAAAGCCCATTCCACTGGGCTTTTATGGGAGGGGGAAAAAAAAAAAAGAAAAAAAAAAAGATGCCAAAAGTAAAACATTCAGAGAAGCTTTTTTTCAAGTAAACAAAAGCCATAGTGGTTTTGAAAGTATGTGCAAAGTTAGAATTAGCCCCATTGTAACTTATAGTAAGTTGCCTAACCAGACACTGACAGCAGAGAGTAATAAACCTTAAACAATTTTTTTGGTGTATTAAATACAAACTAGCTTTCATATAGTATGTATTCCTTTTGTCCCACCTGATTTTCTTTTTAAAATGTATTTATTGTAAAGACTGATAAATCCCTTTCATTCAGCAGTTAATGCAGGGCTCGAAAAATTTACCTTACATATAAATAGCCAGTGAATACTGAGTCTACAAATGTGGGCAGTTTGTTTTGGTCTCATGTTTGAAAAACCCAGCTGTAATTCTGCGTTCCCTTGCTTTTTGAGGATTTTGTTTTGTGTTGTTCTGTTTTCAAACATGCTTGGAAGGCACACGTTGGCGAATCAGCAAAATATGACAGTCTTGCTAGCTTTTTAAGTAATTTTCCATCTGGTAGATTCATCTAATTGGAGTGGTGGGCTTGAAGTTGTTCGCTGCTGCTCATTTCATACAACTGAACAGTGTTACCTGCATGGGCACTCCTAAACTTCCCTCCACTTCTAGTGCTTGTGGATCAACGGGTCTACTCCTTGTCCCATGTAGCTACAGCAAGTACTCACCTGCAGCGTAAGGCTTAGATAACTTCTAGCATTTTTTGCCCTAGAAAGAGAGACAGATCTCTGTCAGCCACAGTTGGAGAGGCTTTGAAACTGAAGAAGGCAAGAAAAAAAGTTTTACAAAGAATAAGTCAGGCAGGCAAGGGAAGGGCTGGAAGGAAACACCAATAACTTGTGGTCTGGCTCTTTTTGATTGTGGTGGAAATAACTCAATCCATTGAAGTCCATGGCTATATGCTGGCACAAAGCAGAAAAGAATCAGGTGCAAGGTTTCAGGCATAGCAAGGTCTTTCTGGTGGGTAAATGAGTGAATTATCATTGTCAGCTTGAACTTCTCATCAAGAAGACTCTTGTGGGCTGGGGAGTAAGAACATGAACATACAAGACAAAGATATCTCTGATTGCCTGAATCTACTGCAAGGGTGTGGTAGGATTTGCAATAACTGCTAGCTAAACAGAGAAAAAAAAAAGCTCTGCTTTTTCAATAAAGATGGTGCATCCTTTCCCAGGTCTCCCCTAGAGCTCCAATATGCTGACTCCACTTGACTCCATTTAATTTACCATTACCTTTCTCTACATTTCCCTTCCAAATTTTAACCTGTCCTTTGATAACACAGATGTTTTCTTTTCTCTTTTGTATACTTTCTTACATCAGATTTCTACATATTTTTCCTTCTTTTCTACATTTATTTTTTCATTTCCTTAAAGTGATATAGTTGAGGAAATAGTTTATACTGAGATCTCTTTTCTAGAGAGAATTATTGTTGAAGAAACACAAGTATGCTGATTTTCATGGAAGAGTAGCAGTGTGAATTAACTTTTTGTGGTTATTCAAAACAAGAACCATTTCAAAATGTCTTTTGAAAAACCTAATCTGACATACACAGAAGTAACAGCTGTAATAAATCCTGCTGTGGTCAGGTCATTTGTGTCCCAAAAAGGAGTAGAGGTCAGTGCAACGGCAGCAGCTGCTTCTGTGTCAGTTACATTCATACTGCTGCCTGAAACCCAACTATTAGAAAAATCTAAGAAAAACTTAAGAAACACCTCAAACTGTGCGCCAGGCTTCAACATGGGTCACGTGAATCAAATATTTTCATTTGGCAGCGTAGTGCTGCAATCTCGTGAAAGCTGTTAATATTGACAATGCACTAATCTCTAGGTGGGAATCTTCCTTTTGTGCCCAGGCCAGATATCTGATTACAGAGAACAAGTTCTCACTTACAAGAAAGTATGTATAACTGGGGAGGTGTGGGGTTTTTTACATCTCACTATGAAGAAACGAATAAACTAAGAGGGTTTTTTGTTCTGTGTCGTTTTTAATCAAATAGCAGGTCAGTTGCTGTTGCTTGAAGTTTCTAAATTTCTTCTTGGATTAAATTAAGTCATTGTAAATAAGTGCTTGGTAGAGTGGTCTTGCATAGAAGGCTGGTAGTTCACAGGCGAGGAGGGGTGGTTTGATCTCAGCATTGAGTGCAGTTTTGAAAAATCACACTTCTATTGAATGTGAGGGTTTGTTTTTAAAACTGTTTAGTGTCACGTATAACAAAGAAAAATGACCATGGGAAGAGGGAAAACAAAGGAGAGCAGAAAATTGTTTTCCTTAAAAAAGCAGGACATCAGGCACTAAGGACAAGCCTTAGTGCATTGTGATCATAGCCTCGGTGGCTGAGACAGCAGGAGGCTTTTTAGTCAGGGCTGGAGCTGTGCTCTTTGGGTGGCTACCCTGCTGGAAGAGCTCGTCTGCTTGCCTTCCTGGAAGGGCAGAGCAGGCAGCCAGGTGCCCTCTGGCAGTCTGCGGCTTTCAGGATCTGCTTACTTTGCCTCTGCCTGAAGCCAGCCCCAGCCTGGACTCCTTCCTCATATGTGCAATGGATGAGAAAACAGAGAGTAGTATTGCAGGCAGAGGAATAGAGGGGGGACCGGCATACTTGTGTGCCATTCTTTCAGAGAACTCTGCTTTTAAGCTTCCTGTGTGACTTTAGGGGAAAAAAGTTCTGTGTTTCTTACTCTGTAAGATAGCATTCATAAATAATAGTTCCCTGTTTGGCAGAGTTGTCAGGCAATGTCTTGAGTGTTTGTGAAGTCTGCAGAAATGTTGGGTGCTGTAGACTATGTGAGAATAAAGTACTAAAGGGAGGACAGTTGTCCTGCTGGCACAAGGAAGGTTACGAGTTGACTTTGACAATAAATTTTTTGGGGAGTGTACTGGTTTCATCTTTGCTTTCCTATGCAAGTAAGGGTGTGTTAGCAGAGTTTATAGATAATAAAATTTGAGAGGCCATTGTCTGCACAGAGGGGAACTGGAGCAGATCTTGGGATAGCTCTGAAGTTTGTATTAGTGGAACCGGAATGAAATGTAGCAGTACAAAGCACAAAATCATTGACTTAGAAATGAATACGAATTTTATCTTTGATCTCATCAGTTGGAAACAACCAAGAGGAAAGAAAGTCCTCTTGGCTGTGTTCATCACAAAATTACTTGGGCAACACTGACCCCTCCTATCTCCCCAGTATTGTGACTATGATATATCAGGCAAAATTTCTCCAAAAGAACTGGACAAGTGTTTAAGTCATCTGTAAAACATTAGCAAGAGTGTACCATCAATTGTAGTCACCTGTACTGAGGAAAGATGAATTCCAAGAGGAAGAGGTGTAGAGAAGGGCTTGTGAGACATCAGGAGACTGGAGCTACTGTTGTATAAAAAAACTAAAAGATTGTGCCTTGAGTAGTCAGGGAAGATGAAATCTGAGAATGACACTACTGCTCTTTTTAAATACCAAAGACCAAGAAGGCAGAGGAGGTATTTAAAGCTAGAAGAAAAAAGCTAGTCCGAAAGTAATGGCCATACATTTATTTTGGCTGGAAATTCAGAGGAGGAAGACTGAGATTCTGAGAGACCTTTTTGCCAAGGCACTGGAAGCCATGTAACTGATTTTTTGATGTGTGACTATTCTACAATAGTAGAGACTGACATCAGGGATCAGGGCATCACTCACAGGCCTCTGGTTCAGACCTCCAGTGATCTGGAACAGAGTGACATGCTCCACGTGGCAGTGCCTGCAGCCAGAACCCAGCTGTAAAGGAAGGGGGAGGTGGGTGGGTTTCCCTCCTGGGGCACACACCCTATTCCAAGCTCCCCTCACACCAAAATTCTGCCTGATTGTCTTGTTTTTGTTTTCTTCCCCCTTTAAAGGGTCCTGTGGCTCCCTTTCTCCCTCATTTAAAACTGCATTAAAAGTAGCCTGTTATTTTGGAGCTCCATGGGGCTGAAATAGCTGGAAAATCGACTCTGATAGTTTTGCAGGTGAGAAAAAGTCTCCAGTTTTGAGTCTGTATTGTGATAAGCCATGTGCAAGATAAAGGCTGACAGGCAACAAAAGCTATTGGCAGCAAAAATTCTGCTTTTTTAATGAAATCCTATAGATTTTCTTTAGTGAAGCCACATCCAGTCAAACCACAACTTAGATTAGAGTAACTATGGGTGAAAAACCCCACATAGAGCTTTAGTTAAGTGGAAGGTTTGAGGTCTCACAAAGGAGCCCTTTCTCCTGAAATAAACCCACAGTTGCTCCTGCATTAATGGCTTGTTTAGTCTGGATGCCAATCTGTACTTGAAAAAAAAAAAAAAAGTAATGATAGATAATTATATCTGAGTGTGCATGAGCCAGATCAGATGTAGAGATGGTCTGATGTAACTTGGGTGTTGGGACTACTGTCTGATTTGCTTTTGCTGCTCTTAGAAACTACAAATTAGAGGGCTTACAAGAAGGTAGGGATCCTGAGTTACGGGATTTGGTGGAAGATGCCTTGCTGCTTTGTCCTGAAAATAGTTGGGCCCACAGATGCATCATTAACATTTCTGCAGACTCTATCTAGCAAGAGAAAGCTGAGCTGAGGATACTGTAGAGATTGCTTCAAATGGGTTACACCGTGCTTTCTCTTCTGCTTTTGTCCTAGAGGTGCAGGAGATTTGTAGAAAAAAAAAAGAATAAAAAAGATCAGTTCAAATAAACTTGTTTGTAAAAATCTGCTGGATACTTAGGTCTATCCTTTCCAACTGTGAGTGCAATATTTTACAATATACTGCTTTGTATTTATTTTCTATATAAGAAAGCAATCAACATCTTTTAAAATCCCCATCCTGTTGGCTAGCATGAATACAAAGCTTCCTAGCCTTAACAGGACTTCTGTCAGTTATACCTGCGCAACCTAACTTTAATTTCTTTCTAAGGAAAACTCATAAAGGTATTATGTTTATCTTTTTTTCTGGGCTGTTTTGGAGTAGCTGCTTGATCCTGTATTGTCATGGGGGTAGGATGCGTCCTATTTGTTCAGCTTGAGCTCCATGGTCTGTACGTGGTCTGTACTCAGTCTCCCAGTCATTCATTAATTCAGGGAACTCAAGGAGGAGAGATGAGTGACTCCCTGTCTCTGTGGCCAGGCTGTTAAAACAATGCTGCTTCATTCCAACCATCCTAAAGCCTCCTCTGTAGGCAGCCCCCAGCACAAGTCTCTGTCCTTCCTCTTCCTTTACTAGCTGACCCAGGGCTTGGGAAGAACCCCCTTCCCCTAGTGAGTACCAGAGCTCTCTATGGGACCCGGCCAGGAGAAGGGCAGGAGGAGGTACTTCTACTGGGGAAAGACTTTGGAAACAGTGGAGGGAAGGTAGGTGAAGAGCATGTTGCAGCTGAGACAGCAAGGATACTGCCCCCTTGGAGTCTCTTTGCTGAGACACGGCAGATGTGGTAGCATGGGTAGAAATGGGGAACCAAAGAGAAAGATGGAAGCATGGATTGTGCATGAGTGAGAGAAAGCTGTTGGAGTAACAAGGGCTGCTGGATGATGGCAAAGGAGATAATGAGGAATAAGTAAACAGACAGATAAAAGAGAATGAATAAAAGTACACGGCAGTGGTGTCTTATTTCTGGAGAAGAATTGTACTGATCAAATTAAGCTTGTCTGCAATGGTCCAGGATTGCGTATGTGAGCCAGTATTTGTTCAGAGATGATGGTAGTAATACCCCAGCCTTCTACATGGTGTTTTTAACATGTTGATATTAAAATATTTTCCAAATAGAATCTGTACTAGAGAAATACTAACTGTGTGTGTGAGAAAAGAAGAGAAAAGAGAGGGAGAAGTGTGAAAAACACTTCACGGGGCAAGAAAAAGATAGGAAGTATGTCCTCAGGTGGGATATAGAGAGAGCAGGTTCATGTTCAATGTTCATAGTGTGTGCATGTGTGCTGCTGTAAGGAGGTAAGTTGGGTCGAATTTCTTGGTGCCTAAAGTGAGGATGGGATAGAGAAAAGTTACTTAGGTAATAAACTTCTTCGGGGTGTTGAATGAATGCATGTTACAATGTCATCAGTCTGAGAGTCCATAAGGGGAGAGCTCTGGGTGCACAATGAATTGAAGAGTTCAAGCTTTCATTTCAAAGTGAATCTTTCTTGTTTTCAGGATTGCAAAGGTATGTTTGTACATAGAAACAGAGCATGGATTTGAAACCAAACTGTCTCATAAAATGTGTTAAATAGCCCATGGTTGCTAGAGGTATGCATTTCTTAGCACTTTTTGTCTCATCAGGGTGTTAACTTTGAAGGCTAACGGTGGGATTAAAAGTCCTGTTCTCTCTAGGGGGTAACTTGGTAGTTACTGCAACTGAGCAAAGAGAGACTTGTCAGAAATTGTGAAACAAAGGAGGAATTTGAGTGAAAAGGATGAAGCATTGTGCTAGAAAGAAACTTATTTCCCTCTAAGTGATGCTCAGAAGTCACAAGAAGGTACTTGAATTCAACATAAATTTGGGTTCTTTGTAGATAATTCTAAAGGCTGGACTCGGTCTCTTCATTTATTTTTGCACCTGCTGTTAATATCGAAAAGGAATCGGCTGTAGGCTTAGGTTAAAACAAAGCCTTAAATTCAGAGCTGAGATTGCCTAGTTCCATCAGAGAATTTGCCAGTGATGGGGCAGTGGGATTTTTGATCAACTGTGCAAACTGTGCTGGGGAGAAGTCTGCTTGTTTTTAGGGATTGGAAGATTTGGGAAAGTGAAGAAAGGTGTTGCAAGAGAGAGTTAGGGGTCAAAGCTGCCATCCCTATTGTGACACTAGTAGGGTCTGTGCTACATGCTAATGAGGTGCACAACTCATGGTGAAGAAGTAAAAGACAAGTCAATATTAACTTTATATTTGGGATTTTTCTTAAATCTGCTATATATAAAGCAACTTTAATTCATGTAAAGAATTTCTACATTCCAATTGAACACAGAATTGAAGTAACTTAATTATGTGTCTCTTGCAGATAGCAAATTACGACAACGTTCTTCTGTCACAAATTAACTCTGGATTTCATTATGAAAACAGAAAGATAAAATTATGAAAATTCTGATAGCCCTATTTCTTTTTCTTGTAATAAAAATGGCCATTCACATAGTATTAGGTGACAGCAGTGCTACTGCCTACCATGCCAACTGTTATGTTGTTTGCTGTTTGTGTTTCAGTACTACCTCAGAGGCCCTGGTCCCAAGCCAGGATCCTGTTGCACTGGACATGATTCAAAAGATGGCCTTTGTATCAAAGAGCTCCCAGTGTTTATGGTGCTTTGGGTTTATAGTATCTCATCTTGGTAAAGAGAGCTGGTGTTGGAATTTGAATTTATTTAGAGGACAGTTTCTCTGGAGGGGGGTCCTCTATGGTACCAAAAGTAACTTAAGCCCAAACAGATGTTTCCTTTTTTGAACACCTTTTAAATGAAACCAATAAGTATCTGATCTTTGTGCTGCATAGGACAGCACAAAATGGTAGATGGCATCATAAGGTTTTCTGTAGCTTCTTTCATAGTCTTATAGGAAACAAATCTGAGTACTATTATTGCAAATATTTCCCTTTGTACATTAGCACTATACCTTTTAAAATTAAATGTATTTTTCTTTTTATTACAATGTAATATGTAGTAATATATCTACCTGAAAATTTTCAGATTAAAAAAAGTCTTACCCTTGTAATCGAGGTATCTTCTTTCTGTAAAGAATTTCAGTGTTTCCCTGAAAAATAGTACTGAAAACTTTGCATAGCTTTGTGTGTTTCTAAAAGGAAAAAATTGCCAGGAAAAGACATGGCCTTCATGGCTTTATTAATGTACCCACCATCATATGTCACATAGCATATCACTTTTAGAGAAGCTTCCATTATGTATAATTCCAGCCACATAACCTTTCAGCTGTCACCTTGCAGATCAGAAAGTGACATAAGCAGAGCTGAACAAACTACTCAAAGCAAACAATGCATTTATTTCCTTTTTTTTTTTCTTTTTCTATATGTCAGTCATCTCTGAACAGATCTCAGCGTCTTAAAGAAATGTGTTGTTTTGATTTGCTGAATGAATTGCAGTTCATTTTGGATCTCACAGTTTTCTTCTGCATCTGGATGATGTAATTCCCCAAAACACTTTCAAGATGGCTGCTAGCAAATGCTTGCCTGTTATCAACACTTGCAGTTGACATTCTTGTGGAAAAGAAGTGGCTTGTGTGAGTGTTTGTGGGAATCAGAGAAAATGGCTGATACATACCCTTTAAACAAATTTCTCTTTGCATGTATACAGTGTTTGAGAATAATCCTTTGTAAAAAGAATCCCTTATGAAATAGGGTTCTCTAGAAATTGCTTCAAAGGCTTATAGGATAAGGCTTTAGGAAACAATGTCTTTTCTGTAAGTTTCTAATTTGTGATAGCAATTCAGTAGCTGGGTAATAATTGCTATATTCTTTAAGATCACTTAGCATAAAATCCCTAGAAAAAAACCCCAAACATTTATTTTTATTTACTTGCACAGGACTTTTCCATGAAGGATTTAATTTGAGTCTATATTTAGTCAGCTGTAGAGCTTGGGTTTTAGCTGCATTTATCCTTTTGCTTGCCCTGCCCCACTTGTTCACAGGTTGCCTTCTCTGTGTTTCATGGCTGCTCCTGCCTGACCCATATTCAGGTGGTTGCTTCCATCAGCTTCTCTACTGTGGCCATCGTATGTTTTTCTAAACTCTCTTTCCCCATAATCTGTCTTTCTCCTTATTTATTTATTTTTTTCAAGGAATTGATCATATATCATAAAGGAGACTCTTAAGAGTATGAGGACGATGAGTGAGATAAGAGAATTTGCCAGGCAAAAGAGTGGGACCAGATAAAAGATGAGTCACTGTCATTCTTAACATGTAGCTGACAGAATTGGGCAAGAACAGGTGTTTGGTTTAAAGCTGTATTTAATACCAAACAACCGTTCTTATAACTTGATTTTACTTCTTCCCCACAAGGTTTTCCTTCAAGTATCTTGTTTAATATTGCCAAATTATTGCTAAACAAGTTTGTTTTCTGCTTTCAAACCAGGCCTGTTCCTATATGTACAATGCACGCTAGACTTCCTAATGGCTTCAGTGGGCACTCTGACTCTTCAACTCTTTGTGAAATGAAATTGCATTTACCTGTGCAAATACAACCAAAGATTTTTTGCTCATCATTGCACTGACACAGCGCATTCATACCAGAACCTGATGCAAATGAATGCACCCCAGTATTTTACTTGGTGTTTCTTTGTGTTTCAGAGTTTCAAAACTCCTTTTGGGTTTTTTTTGGGGGGGAAGAGGGGGTTGGGTGGTGTATGTGTGTGTGATGTAGCAAACCTCACTGCTTCCCCTGAAAAATTCCTATTAGATTGGGTGAGATTTTTCTAGTAAATGATGTAGGTGTATGGTTAGTACCATCGGTGACATCACTGCTTTGTGGCAATGGAAATGTCATGCTGACTGAGCAATGAAAACCCAGATTGACAGATACATGGGGGAATGAGCAAATATGATTCATCACTAATTTATCGCCCTGCACTGAGATGGCCACCAAGCATATTTGACTTGTCCACAAATCTGTATATTTTACAAATATGCATGTATGGAGCTTGAAAATTAATTTTCATTGTCATCTAACTTTTCTTCTGTAATTGCTTTTGCTTGCCCAGCCAAGAAGCAGGTGACCAATCAGGTATGAAGTAGCCAATGGCTAATGAATAATAATCAAATGAAGACTTTGTAAATAACCCTTAACCTGAAAGCTGCTTGTCTAGAAAATCTGATTTCTTGCAAATCAAAATGTATTTTGTCTGGTTTGTTGAATATACACATACATATTTATACATGCACAAATCACATTCCTTGTATAAATACTCAGATACCCAGTTTCAGGCAGTGATATTTGAACAACTGTAGTTTGGATGAACAGCAATTGAGGAATTTAGCATAGATTAGCATAGCCAAACAAGATTTCTACAATTACAAATTGATGATGTAAAGTTTCAGTAATTTACTCTTGATATTGACAGAAAAAATTGGGACTAACTTATCTAAAGGAGAAACTTTCATTTTTTTCAGATAAATAGCTTCTTGCTTTTTATCAGTCATTTCTCTCTGATTATGTCTTTCAATTTAAACATTGTAGTATAAGAGATTTTCTAATAAGAAGTTGTTAACTGCTAAAGAAATAGGCTGCAACAAGAAAACACAATTCACTGAAGTTTTGTTCCATTAGCTAAGCATTCTCTCGGAGAATTTAAATATTTGCTGGATCACTAGTCATCCTTCAGCAGTTAGGAGAGAAAAGTGACATATATGAAGTAGGTAATGGTTGGATTTAAGG
This sequence comes from Actenoides lindsayi, assembly GCA_025331215.1. Lineage (NCBI taxonomy): Eukaryota > Metazoa > Chordata > Aves > Coraciiformes > Alcedinidae > Actenoides > Actenoides lindsayi. The sequence continues at coordinate 27,839 of WTSP01005357.1, read as the reverse complement.
AAATAAAAGCATCTAATACAAATAGATGAAATAGAAGTTATTAAACTGTTTCGATAAGTCAAATATACTAAGAGAAAATTATTACAAAAGCAGATGCAGTTTTCTGTATTTTTGTGTTGAGTATTTTTAGGCAACTGCAGGTTTTCAGAATCATGCAGAGGAAAACAGTTTAGTAAAACCTGGCCTCTCTGAAAATTTTGGCTTACAGGTTTTTGTTTTGTTGGGGTTTTTTAAATGAGAGTCTTTATTCTGTTTTGGCATTTTAAACCTTTTGCAAACTGTGTGGATTGCAGACCGTTACAGAACATTCAACTGGTTGCAAACGCACTTGAATTTCAAAGCGTTATAGAGGCTTAGCTTATTTTGCAGCCTTCCAGATTAAGTGATACATAGACTCTAACTTTGATAGGAGTTAGTGCGTATTCTGGCGTTAAAATAAGTCCTGAAATGATACAAGTAAAATAACTTGAACGATTCAAAATAAAGACCAAAAGCGTAGGTTTGTATTGTTTTCAAAGCAGGAGTCGAAATCCGAAAGAAAAGAGCCTAATTTTGAAGGGAAATAGGAAGAGTGCTGTAGTTCGATGAGGATCCCCGCGGACACCTGGGATCGCAGAGCCGCTAACGGAGCACCTGGAGCCACCCCGGACCACGCAGAGCTCTGATCTCCCGGAAGGTAGATGAGGAAAACAGAATCACCCGCGTTTCGGGTGCCCCAGTGGCAAAGGCAAAATAAACTTATTTTCCGCGAGTGTCTGCAACGGTTTCCGCGGTGCTTGCACCCGGCCCCGCCGAGCAGGGCAGCGCCCGGGCTGGCGTGCGCCGTATCCCCGTCGCTGAGAAACCGGTTCCCGCCGCACCGCAACAAAATCTGCTGCCGGGGGCCCCGCCGCAGCCCCGGCCGGGCGGGAACCATCGCGGCGGCCGCTTCTCCGCCCGCTGTCGGGAGCGCCGGGGGAACTGGCTGTCTACCTGAGAGCCTGGTTCCTTCCGCCCCGTCCAGGTGTTGGAGGGGAAGGAGCCTCGGCCGGGACGTCCTCCTGAGGCGGGGTGGCACTGCGGTGTGCGTCGGCCCCGCGACGGAGCTCCGCGGGTTCCCCCCGCGCTGGCGGTTGGCGCCGCGGCTGTCCCGAGGGAGCCGGGTGCTGCCAGCCCGGCGCTCGGGCAGTCGGCTCTGAGCCTCGGCGTCCCCTCTAAGGGCGGGAGGAGCCCAGCTGCCCGCCAGGCGAGGGGAGGCTAAGGCAGGACGGCCCCCCGCCCCCCCCCTTCCCTTCCCCAGGGTGAGCGCCTCCGGACAAGTGTAGGGGCGCAACAGGCTCTACGAGCCGCCCGGGTTACAAACGGTCCTTGCCGTTTAACGGCAGTAGCAGGGCTGTGGGGCGAGGGGAGAAGCTGTCCCAGGAGGGGAGGCCAGCGGCGGGCTGCCCGCTGTTCTCGGCTTCCGTTAAGCTGACAGACGGCGTGCGGCAGCGGCTCCCCAGCCGGCGCTTCCCGCTCGGCCCGGCCCGAAGGAAGCGCCCCGGCTGGGCTGAGGGAAGCCCTGCGTCCGGTTGGCGCTGCCGCATCCCCTTCGCTGTTGCCACAGGTAAACGCCCGTGGACTGGGACCTCCCGTGCCTCCTCTTGGCGACCGCTGGCCCCCGTGGTAGAACGCGTTCGGGGCGAAAACGAAATACATGGAGCTGGGGCTTCCAACGCAGCCTTCGGACCCGCTCCGTCCCGAGCCCGCCATCGGGCTTCTCTTGGCTGGGAGTTTCCCCCGCAGCTGCCCCGCTGACCGACGCTGTAGCGCGGCCCGCCGAGGCGCCGTGTCGCCGGGACGGGCGGGCTACGGCCAGGCTGGCGGGGCCGGGTAGTGAGGCGTCGGCCCAGGGGACGGCGCGGGCTGCGGCCGGACGCTCCTTCGAGGGGAGCGCGTCCGCCTGGGGGCTGCGGGTCGGGACCCCGCCTGCCCGGGGACTCCCACCGCGGAGTCGGGGTGGCGGCTGGCCGGCGCGACAGGCTCCGCGGCTGAAGGGAGCCGCCTGCGCCTGTGGGGCAAGGCCGGTGGCGGCAGCGGAGCCCCGCCACACCTGAGGGCAGGGTCTGAGGTAGCCCTTTGGGGAGCCGGACAGCTTGAAAGGCTGGGGCTGAGGGGTAGGTGGCTGCACGTGTGCTAAATAATGACTGGGGGCGGGGGGGAACAACGGGGGACGGGGACAGAGCTGGGGCTGAAGCGAACATGTGTGATGGGGAGCATCAGGGAGGGACTGTGCGTGTCCGTCTAGGAACGGAGGTTCGATGTCCCACAAAACCGGAGGGGCAGTTCCCTGGCGTTTTCATCCAAGGCACCGCAGGGCGTCTGCCTTTTGGTCTCAGTGACTGGAAATATCTGTTTAAAATAACGAGGCCGCATAAGGAGGATCTTTTTCTCGTGTCTCTCCCTGCGTTCCCTTTAGGTAACCGCTGTGCTGTAGCTCCTGTGTGCGCGCCTGGTAATGCGAGGAAGGGAGGCAGCCTGGGAAGCTCTGGCTCCGCCAGTGGGCGGTTTCTGGCGGCCGGGGCTGGAATTGGAAGCGGCACTGCAGTGATTTTATCTGCCTCTTTGCAGACGAGCACGCACATACAGGGCAATATTTGCCTCTCTTGAAGAAAATACGTATTATTGCCGTTTTTTTTTTGCTCTGAATGCGAGGTGGGAGCATGAGGAAAAGCGGACTTTAAAAGGGGATCGGAACCGCTTGGCGGTCAGTAGCGCCCTGTCCCCTCCGGCCTAAAGGGGGAACGGAAATGTGAGGCTTTTATGAGGGCGGGGAGACGGGGTGCGGAGGAAATACTGCCCAGGGGTGCTGGAGGGAACGAAGGAGCGAACCGCAGTTGCCCTTTGTTTGGCTCCGTCCTTTCTCGGCTTCCCCTTTCGCTTTATTCCGGTATCTCTCTTAGACGTCCTGCCTTAAACTACCGCGAAAGGGAGGGAAGAGCGGAAGCATGTCCAACCCGGAGAAGCGGATCTTATCCCGCCCCTCGGCCCCCCTGGCTGCAGCACCCGGGGAAAAGCCCGGCTCCGGCAGCCGCCCGCTCCACTCCCATGGCCAGAGCGGCGGAGGTGGAGGCAGCGGCGGGTCTCCTCCTCCTCCCCCAGCTCCTGGAGGCGGCTCGGCTGCCTGCAGCTCCCTCTCTCTCCTCCTAACAACCACCAGCAGCAGCAGGAGCCGCGCTGCAGGGACAGCCTCCTCCGCCGCCTCCGCCAGCATCGTCCCCAGAGCGGCAGCGGCTCCTTTCCTCGCTCCAATCCCCTCCTTTTCCTCCGCTTCTCCATCTTCTTTTTACTTCTTGCCGCCGCCTCCTCGTTTCCCCTCCTCGTCTTCCTTTAACCTCACAAGTCTCCAAGGGAGGGAAGGAGGGGGAGAGGCAGCGAGAGCGGCAAGAGGAGGAGGAGGAGGAGGAAGAAGAGATGTTGGCGGAGCAGCGGCAGCAGCAGCAGCTCACTTGATCGCCCATCCAGGCGGCAGCGGCAGGAGGAGACTCTTCTGTTCTTCCTCTATCCAGAGCTTGCTGCTCCGTTCCGCAGCCGGCGGCCCTCGGCAGCACCACTCCCAGCTCCTCCTCTCCCCAGCCGCCTCTCGCCCGTGGTCCTGCAATTCCCTCGGTGCTGCAGCAGCCCGCGGCGACGGGATCCGAGGAGGCGACGGCCCCGGCGGGAGCAGGACTCCTAGGCGGCAGCAGCGGCAGAGAGGCGCCTTTTTCTCCTTCTCGTCTCCCTTGCTCCTAGGGCCAGACATGGAAGATGGATCTAATTCTGCAAGCTGCTTTAGGAGGTTTACGGACTGTTTCTTGAACACAAGTAGGTACCGGAGCGGTTCGCGGGTACCCGGCGGCGGGTCGCGCGTGTCTCGAGGGAAGCCGGAGGGCTGTGTCCCAGGCTGGGTACATGCCTTGAGGAAAGGGCATTTCTTTGTGAGTGGCGAGGAGGCGAAGACACAAAGGGGCCGTATACGTGGGGCGTGCATGGACGCATGGAGGAGCGGCCGGGTGTATATAGAGGATGCACGGACAAAGGGGATGCTCAGTGTAACTGAGCGCTCTTTGTGGGAGCTGGCTGTTAACGCCTCGGGGATTTCGGCATCGTTTCGGGATCAGACTACGTGTACGTGTGTCAGCCTTTTACTTAGTGCATGCTTAATTTGCTCAGGAATGATACGTAGGGGAATGGAGACTTTCCCCCCTACTTACTTGGAGTAACAATAAGGAAGCGTTATGGTATCGGCAGCTGACAGAAGAGCGGCGGCGGAGGACCGAGAAGGGTGATATGTGTGGCTTCTTTCTGCATTCCCTGGCAGATCCGCCACACGCGTGCAAATTCCGTGTGTCTGATCCGGCGTTGGTACCGGGTGCCTCCTTCCCCTGGCCGTGGCTCATCGCAAAGGCGGGCGAAAAGCCGGAGAGGAAACATGTGCTCCTTGCTGTAGGGGGCCGGCGATGCAGCGGGGACAGAGACCGGCTGGCGGGGAGGGCGGAATGAAGGGGGCATGGTTGGCGCTCCGCAGCCAGCCGCTGCCGGCTTAAACCCTCACCAGCTCCCGCCGAGCCCAGATGCGGGGGAAGGGTGCGGTGCCGCGCTCGCCCCGTGTCAGGAGGCGGGAGCAGCCGCTCGGCCTCTTCGTGAGGGGCACGGCCAGTGCCCTTCCCCGCCCTGGGCGGGGGAGCCCAGCGGTAGCGGGGTCGCTGGCTGCTGAGGCGGGTTGCGAGAGGGGGCAGGAGGGTTTCGCACGGCAGAAACCTCGTTCGTAGGGACTCGGCCCGGCTTCCCCTCGGGTATCTTTCCCCGAGCCAGCCGCTGCCGCCTTCCCCCCCTCCGAGGCTTTTCGTTCGTACTCCGTCCCTCTCCGGGTTGGCGGCCCGGGGCTCCGGCGTCCCCGGAGCGGCCGGCGCTTCGGGCTGAAAACTCCCGGGGTCGGGCTGCCCGTCCCCTCCCGCCAGCCCTCAGCTTCAGCACCCCGCCGGGAAACGTGCTGGGGTTCAGGTTGGTCATGGGATTAATGAATTTCCAATTAGCGCGTGTGTGTTGGGGGTGAAAGACAGCTCTCTTTATCAGAAACTTTTTTTTTTCTTTTTTTTGCTTGCCTAATATTTTGATGCTTAGGGTGACTTCAGTCAACTGTGTTGGTATTTTTTAGTGTTGTTGTTTTGCTTTGGTTATTTCGTTCTATTTGTGACAATTTTGTAAATCAGATTTATCCCTTAAAGTGTCCCTAAATTTGTGTTTTAATCGGTTAGCGTACTTTTTATTAGGGGGCTTTTTGGATGCAGGTGTGAACAGTGCATAGTTCACACATGTATAAATTTTGAGGGAATGTGAGAAGAACTATAGAGATGTCAGCTGAAATCTCATTATTTGTCTATTGCCTTAATGTCTGTTTTTAGCACGGCAGTCTACAAGCGTGGTAGTACTTGTTCTGTTCTACAATAGAGGTGAATAAAGATTACTATATATTGGCTGCATTGTCTTTTTGAAACTTTATTACATAGTTAATTATGTTATAGAGCTACACAGTTGTTTAGTGTTAAGGCCTGAAGGGCATCCTAAGCTCTTCCAGTTTTTATTTTCTGTTTGAGACAGGTGGAATGCTGTTGTGTGTGTGTGGTACGACTGCTTTAAAATAAGTGGTTTTGAGAACAAGGGGCTGAGCCAGGGAATGTGTGTCACGTAGACCAATTCTCTCCTATGCTAGACCAAGAAAAAGATGACACGGAAAATGTAAGTTCTGTTCAAAAAAGCCATTTATAAAGCAGTGGTGAATTCAACTTAGTCTGTTTTACGAACACTAACACAAGAAACTTGGTCATCTTTGACTGATCCTGACCTCTGACTGAAGATTTTCCTGGAGGCAGGAAAGGAACAGAATGGTTCTTTCCCCTGTAAGTTTACTGACGTCTAAGAAGACATGCAGCCTCTCTCTGTGTGGAGACACTTCCATGCTCTGCAGCTGCTCTCATGAAACTTTCAAGAAAGTGTGTATCTGTTATCTCTACTTCTCTTTTAAATGTGAATGAAACTGGCCAATGGGCTCAGAAGGTATTAGTGAGGTCAGAAGGACAGACATGCACATACATGCATATATATATATATGAGTACACTTCTCTCCCTCCCGGAGTGATTGCATAAGTCTGATTTCCTTAGGAAACCAGGCTGAAAAAAGGAGTGGAGGGAAGTCAAACAAGATCCTATTCAGTTCTAGTGCAGCTACAGCAAAGAGCACTTGTCCAACTGTTCGGAGTACCGTGCACAGTCCTGGTTACAGTGTAGCCGGAAGGCTATTATTGTTTTGAAGTGGATGAGATCATGTGGAATAATGAAGATAATGTGCTGCATCTCATAGCTTTTGCTTCCTGAATTGTATTTTAGGTTCTGAATCACACGTGTATACATATATATGCTATTTGACTTTAAAGACAAAAAAGTCTAAATAATTTTTGCAGGGAAACTGAGGAGTTCTGTAGGGGAGAGAAATGAGATGAGCCCTTTTGGAAGGGAGATCTAAAAGTGACTTAACAGAACCCTCAAGACTGGAAAACAATGAAATTGCTAGAGTTGTATTCTTCTTTCTCCTCTGAGCTCTTTCACCTTGCATGCTCTCCAGTCAGAATTTTAGGTTCTGTACTACTCAGTTTGTGCCATATCATGCAGTTTTTGTTTTTAAGATTCCTAATAAAGCACTGAACTGGATGCAGAAGCTTGTATGAACTTTGTGTGGTTTGTGTGGTTTTTCTTAACTGTTTAAAATCTGTTAACTTGGTACGTAACATGGTGTTTTGAGAAACTTTTAATACCTAACATCTTGGATCAATTCTTAGTTGGAGTTCTAGTATATTTAGGACATTACAAATTCCCAGGTATTCCAGGTTTCTGTGAAATGTGTCGTCTGCAGGGGAACATCCCTTGTTCCTTCTACCCTCAAGGTCTTTTAAGCTCCACGTGCAGCATATTTCATCTGTGTGCTGTCTTCTCACAGGTATGAGTATTTTACAGTATGGGCACTTTCTGCTTGTCAGAATAATACTGTATCGTCAGAATAATACTGTATCATCAGTATATTGATATTTTATACAGAGTTACTTTTTATTTGGTAGTTTTTTTGTGATGCAGCAAGTTTATCTTGCACCTTCATGTGCTGGAAGCTAAGACTTTCTGTTGAGTAATACTCTTAAGAAAGAGTAGATGTAGTATGATCCGTAATTGTGGAAGAAAATAGCAATTAATGTGTAAATAAAGCTAAAAGTATTCCTGTTACCTGCACTAATGGGAAAGTTAGTCTTGGCTTGACTTCCCCGCCCCGCTCTGTGAATTCACTACTTGCAATCAGGGTTTTGTAAGCCAAATGCTGATCTTATCCAATGAATCCCCTGTGTAAAGGTGATTTGGGTTTACAATTAAATAATCCCTAAAATTTAGATGCTGATGTAGAAAACTGAGTTGTCTCTCGTTTTCACACCAGGAATTCTAGCTCTGCGTTAATTGAAAGTGTAATTGTCACTAAAGCGGTGTATAATTATGCTAAGTGATGTCATTCTGTGGCTCCAATCAGGACTGGTGTTTCTTAATACTACATTTCTCATTAATGTATAGGAATGCCATGCATCCTGAATCGCTATCATACTATATAGAGGGATAACAAACCAATACATAGGCAAGGAATGGCATGAAAAGGGAATGGAAATTGTGCAGGCACGAGCAGTTAACAGTGAGGGAGGACTTGTTTGTCCCAGTTGGATACTTTTACCAATGGTTGTCTATAGAGCAGGCAGTTTATGTCTGAAATAACAAATCCTCTGTCCCTTTGACTCCTCAGCTCTACTGCCCATGTTTGCCTGATGGCTTGGGTGTACCTAGTGCTCACAGGCCTTGAAAAAGGAGGTAAGGCCTTCACCGTTAGCTCAGAAAGCTTTCTCCTCATGTGAGATGGACTGTGGAAGGTGTGATTACGCATGATGGGGTAGTGTAGATGACTTGGGAGGTGGTTTCTTTTTGTCACTTGTGCGAGGAGGATAGCAGGTCATTTAAGATTCTAACACAAGCCTGGTGGCCTCAGTCACCAGTTTGTACCCTTCAGTTTGTATCCTTCCTTTCGCTCTTGTTTAAGCCGTACTCACCAACTGGACAAGGTGAAAACCAGAAAGCGTAAAGATGAGTGTTTATTTCAGCATATATATGACTTGATGACTTGATTTTGAAGCTGTCATGTAAGTGCTTATTAATGATCTAGAGCACACACTAGATTTCCCTTCTTTTAAATCTGTTGTATGGATCAGTACAACAGGACTTTTTGTTCAGTTTGAAGATTTTTGTGCTGTAATGTAATACAAATAGATTAACCTTAATGTTCTCTTGGTGTTCTCAGATATTGAACTTAGACCCTCATTCTTATTTTCTGAATCTAAAACAATGTGTGTGTATTTATAACTTGAAAATGGCTTATGCAGCTTGTTGGTTGATGTTAACCTTGTCTGCGATTAAAATCATGTTTCAGTTTGCTGAGGCTAATATTAACTAATTTTTTTTTTTCTATTTAATGAAGTATCTAGTTTCAGGTTATGATGTTATTTTTATTTTTCCCAATATTCTAGTTTTTGCGCTTTTGGCACTGTTATTGTATTCTTAAAGAAAACTAAGATCATAAGTTAAGAAAATATATAAAAAAGGCTGTTTGGGTTTTTTTAATTTTGTTTTTATACTCCCTCTGCTGGCTGCTTCAATTACAAATACCTGTACTCAAACTGCTACTGAATCTGCTCTTCCTTTATGGTTTTGTCAAATGAACAGGAATATGTACTGATTTCAATCTGTATTTAAAATGTAAAAAAAAATTAAATAATCTATAATTGTTAAATGAAGAAACACTATTTGCAGAAATGTAAAATTTGACACCTGTTTTATGGAGCAATGTTTTAATTTTTGTAATACCTTGTATTGATTTGAACTCTAGAAACAACTGAATCTTTTGGTGAGTGGGCCAAATATTCACTAGTAAATATCACAGAAATAACAGTTCATGTATTGTTTCAAAATGTTTAGTTATCTTTTCTGTGTACTGTAACAAATTTACTGCCCGGCTTTGCAGAACAGCTGTGGCAAAACCTAAATAATTACACTATGTTTTGTTACATTAAAAAAATACTATCATTCATGAGTTTGTCTTATGTCTACATAACTAGCTGCAAGGCTGCACTCAAAGTATTCTGGAGATGTAATGGATAATTTCTTAAGATACCAGTTTTAGTACAACAGTATACAGTAGTGTTCATCCAAAATATTTATAGCATTCAGAAATAATAGCTCTTAGGAATTTCAGAGATTATGTACAAAGATTGCTGTATATATTATTGAAATGAAGCCATCGCATTCCTCATGGGTGTCAGTTATGGTTACAATTGTACAATATTTTTTGTTGATATTTCTGCTAAAGATCCAGGCTTTGCTATATAACGTGTCCTTACTTGTGCTGGTACTTGGCTTCCTACTGTCGGAGTTCGAAGAGTGCCACCTACTGATTGACAGCTCCTTGCAGTACTTTGTTCTTTTGCCATCTGAAGACTCTCACAGCTCAGACTTGCTTGTCTTGTGGGATGTGACAGGTTGACGTGGTTGAAGGTGGCAACTGTGTTGAATCAAGCCTCGGCTTTGACCTCTTCTATTAAATGATGCTATTTTTTCTTTCCATTGTTTTTCAAGGTGAGGAAACAGGGTTTTCATCCTGGGAGGTGGAGTTCTGTCACACACACACCCCCCATCTTTGTCCCCCTTTCAAAAGCTTGTGAGAAAGCGGTGTATTTTTTTGTGGCTTCATCGTCACTTCTTCTCAGGATGTCATAATTAGTGTGGAAGAAACCAGCCTGGCTAATGTTTATAGAAGGCTTTGGCTTTGGCTATGCCAGACAATGTATTGATGTGTTGCACACTCCAATGAGAAGGTTCAAAAGGCAGGCAGCAGACTTGGAATCCTGACTTTATTAACAAATGAACATTCCAAAATGTTCATGCTGTGTTAGTTTTTGCAGGGGAGAATGACAACCTGGTTAACAAGGTCTAAATTTTTATGGTAAATCAATGAATTTATCTTTACTGTACCCTAAGAATGCTTTATTTCAACTTAGAAGTAGGTTAATTATGTTCCGGGGGGGGACGGGGGACGGACCCAACTTGACAAGAGTCTGAATTAGTTCAAACAAGTGTATCATTTAAATACTTACAAGGAACTTCTTTATTTTTGAATTCTTTTTATATCTTCTTCCCAGTGATTTCCAGGAAGCTTTCTTAATTCCCATCTCCTAAGCACCTTGTCATAGGTGGCATTATGAAGAAAAATAATAAGACTCCAAATTTCATATTATTTTGAAAAATGCCCCAATGGCAAGTTTTAGTCTGTGTGAGTGAGATTTTTAGTAGTAAAATATCACATCATTAAGAGATGCCAAATCTTATGGCTCAGTAAGACCAGAATGGGGGTCACTCTATGACTTGAAGGCTTTCAAAAGTAGTTTTTGGCTGAGAATACCAAAAGAGAAGTGTTTTGGATGTTTCTTTTAGATGACTCCTACTTCTTTTAGTGGTTTCTAATTAAAATAATAATAAAACTGCTCAACATAGAAGCAGCAGTAGTAATCTCACCTTCTTTGATGTTGGGACCCAAGGAAGAGATTGTCAGGATCTGAGACCAGTTAATCCACCTTCCCTCTGGAAACTGTGAAGATTTAACGCTTTCATTAGCACTTATTGATCTGATTCCTTGTTTCTGCATTATCAACTAAGTCTTTTGCAGCTGAGCTGTACTTCTCTTCACAAAGTTTGTTCAGCTGTTAATAATTCCTAACATTCTTCCTTCCTCTTATCCTTCCACTTGCATCAAAAAGAAATCCCCTGATGTCAAGCCACAAATAGTTCCTAAAGGAAAGAAAACTTTTGCATCTAAAGTTCTAACAATTTTGTACAAGAAACCTCACATCTCTAATCCTTCTGATTCATACATACTCAAAATAGCAGGTATTTCTAGCTGCTGACTAGCGTTGCCATGTTCACCTTATTAATACTTTGATTCACTCTGTGGGGAAATTTCCAGGCAGGAAAGATGCCACTTTCTTTGCCCTAGATATTTCAGTAGCATTTCTGTAACATTGGGGTGCTCTGCTGGTTCAAAGAATAAGATGCTTAGTCTGAATTATGGTGGCTAAATGTGCATCCTGTTTATTCTTTTGTAGTTTTCCTCACTGCCTAATATTTATTTCCCCATTGTATTTCCTCCGTAGTGTTTTACTTCATTCACTACTATCCTCTCTTCTAATACTCTTTGACTTATTCAGAGAAAGAAAGAAAAAAAAGTTATGTGCCTTTGTATTTCATTTTTCCTTCAACACATAGGAGTTAAGTTTATGATAACTCATTCTTTTACTTACACTGGTTTTTTTTGTGTTTATATTTTGATTTTCTTTCATGCATATACAGATACCTTGGCAACTTCTCAGCAGTGAATTCTTTCTTGGAACACAGCTCTGTCGGCTGTGCTTTCTTTGCAGTGGCTTTCTCTCTCTTTCAGTTGTGTCGGTATTTTTGGCTTAAGATTATTTCCTCCTTGTCCACCCATCAGTTTATTTTAGCTGATGTTTCCTTCTTGATTGCTGAATTGTGTTAATTTTGTTTCTTCCTGCAGTGGGCTTGTGTCTTATCCTGTCCTTTTTACAATGCTCTTATTTTCCCCAACTGTTCTGGTTGGGTGAAGGCACTGCACTGCTGTTACTCTTCTTCTAGTGTAGTTCACTTCAGCTGTATTGTCTATTTTTTTGGTAAGACTAAATTTTGCATGGCAGTTTGAAAACTCTTGCTATGTGTTCTGTATTTGCAGTGACTCATTGCATTTCCTAATCTGCCACTGTCTGCCCAACCCTAAGTGTGATGTCAGTAGAATATTTTTTTTTCTTGCTTTTTTTAAGCAAATGTAGGACTGATGAATGTTACTGTTTGATGTAACAGGAAACTGAACTAATCTGTTCTCAAAACAGGCACTGCCTTAGCCAGTATGCTTAGGTTTCATCATGCCAGGCTCCCGTGTTTCATGCTTGTGAGCAAATCACTTATTTGTGGATGTGTCTCATTGTTCCTGTTTCTTCAGAATTCATTTTTCACCAGTGAAGTCTCCTGAGACAACCACCCTCAGGAAGCTGCTGTTTCATGAATCTTCACTCTTAGATGTAGTTCTGTGGCCTTCAGTTTATGATTATGAATGCGTGGGGGTCCTGGAATTAGAGGTGTTCTTCTGAGAAGTGCTTTCAAGGGGTCAGAGAGTATGGGTGACCTGCAGTCTCCAATATTTATAGAACAGTGCATTCTCTTTACAACTTCTGGCTTAGCTGTTGTGGTGGTAGAGAGAACAGGATCATCTGGTATGTTGTAGGAACTTTCGTAGGCTGTTTGAGTAGGAATGTGCTCATAGATTGTCCATTTCTTTCTGACCTTTTTTGGACTTTAGTTGGAGCTATATGCAATGCTTATACTTTTGAACTAAGCATGGAGAGGATGTGGACTCGAGCTCTAGCCCTGTCCATTTTGCTTAATTTTTAGTGTGCTTCTTGGTCTAGTTTAGACTGATGCCTAACTGACTGCATGTGTGTTGGGGGAAAGCAAAGGGGGATTGTTCCCAAAAGGCAGTGGGAATGGTACTTGTCTCTTCTGACCTTGTGTAAGAAGAGTTCAGCTTTGTGGACACAAGACGTGTCATGCCACCTTACTTTGTGGCTGGAGAACAGGCTCTGGACTGTTCTATTTACTTGTGTAGGGACATAGCCATATGGACCAGCAGAGGAATATTTATACTGTTTTGGCACTAGGACAGACCTTGCTTCTACGGACCAAGTTCTAGCAAATGAACCACAGGTTCTGCAGAGTCCTGAATGAAAGATGTGTCCAGTGAATAAGGCACCATTGCCCGAGGATGTGGCTTGCTGCCTGACTCCTCTCAGTTGTTTAGCTTGTCTGTCTTTGTTTCCTTATCTTGCTGCTTTGGAAGGTTTCTTAAAAATTGTGGCTAAAATGTGTAAGTTAATGTTTATAGGGGAATGAGAAGACACAAGTTTTGTCAGTTGACATGTGTGAATGAACTATATGTGGTGATATTGTATGTTAATGAAAAATGATGGAGGCTTATCCATCTACGGCAGTAGTATTGAAGGGGTAGAAATCAGAAATAGAAAAAGGAGAAGACTGGCATGGTAAGAGAAGTTGAACATTTTTATTGCTCAAAGGAATGCAATTACAGCAGAAGAAAATGTTCATCCTTATAGGGAAAGCTATTTATAAACTCTGAGAGATTTCTTTTGGGGTAGATGAAAGACTTGATATGTAAATATCTCCCAGCAAATGATCAAATTTTGAAGAAATATTTTCACTAAAATATAAGATTTCACTCGAGTGTAAGATTACAGGTTTTTTAAGAGAGGGTTATTTTTCTTTTTAATGTCATAAATACTTTCTGCTTAATTGTATACTTTTTTTTTTCCTCTTTAGTAGAAACATAAATGAATCTGGTGAATCTTACGTACTTTATGAATGTACATAAAGTGAATGAATAAACTTGTAATTTATTTCTTCACTTTTTGTAGCTTAATGTTATCCTCACCAATTAGCCAACTGCTATTTGACCATTTTCTTGTGCATGCCAACTTGGCTGTGTCTTTTACCATTACTTTACTAGGCTGCTCTGCAAGTTCTACGGTTCAACTTTGTCTTTCTTTCTTTCTTTCTTGTAATTTAATAATTTATCCACCTTGTTCCTGTTTTTCCTAACAATTTATGAAAGCATAAATCTCTGGCTACATGTAGAGTGCATGCCCCTTGACTGTCTCTGAACAAGAATCTCTTTGGATGGCTCTAGCCATGGATTTGTTTTGAGTACAGCTAACATTATCATGGCTTGTTACTTTGCCAATGATGACCTCTTACTTGTCCATGACAAGCCTTGATTCTTGTTTACAAGATAATGTCACAGTTGTTACCTTCTGATTTGACTGCAATGATAATTTTTGTTTTTTATTCAGCTGTGTGTAACTTTTTTAATAACTATGTTGAACTACTCTCTTAGCACTCTGCAACATCTTGTTTTGACAACTTGTGTTGGAATCAAAGCAACTCACCATTCTGCTGTGCCAGAAAACATTTTTTCCCAACTTGTAAAAGGAGATTTTTGTGTTTCTTGTTTGACAATTCCTTTGGTGTTTATGGAGCTGAAGGGAGGAATGGTAAGGAAGTTGAAATCTGCTGTATATATGAAAATTGAAAAGAGAACATGAGAATGGTTATATTGAACAGTATCAGAATGTTGAAATTCTTTTGCTAAAACATAAATTGGTAACACTAAAGCTTTGTTTAAACATAGAAACATCCTATACTGAACATCACTTTCAAACTTAAATAAGTTTGACAATTCAGTTTTGAAAATCTGTATAAAGAGTTTTGTATTGGCTTAAATTAATACAATTTTGATAGGTTTTAGATCTCTCGGAGGTGAGCTCTGACAGGTCTACTAGTGGCAGTTGAGATACCTACTTCTCTGCTCAAAGTCATGGCCAGCTTAGTAGAGGTAACAGAAGAAAGGCTGAAGCACACTGCTGGCTTCCTAATGTCTGATACATGCAGAGGTGAATGTCTGCTAATATATTGAGCTATAGGCTGCTGTAGTTGATGAAGAACTGCAAAAGTGACCGTGGACCCTACTCTCTGTGCTGGTAACTCTAGTAGCAGGTTGCAAGAGGCTGTTAGGAACAATGACAACATTGCTTCATTCCCTTTTCTGTCTGTTAATGTGGGAATATGTCTGACACCAAAGCAGGCTTCTTTCAGGGAGTTCAGATGGGAGGTGCCTGTTGACTCTCTGTAGTGTAGGGTAAGCTTTATGGTGGTTAACTTCCTGAGTAAGTTCACTGTGAAGTCAGAGGATCACCAGTGCTGAGGGACAAATAAACCACATCAGTATGTTGCTTGGAGCTGATTAGAGGATAACTCCTTTCATGAGCAGCTCATCCTAGATCAGTTTGGCTGTGCTTAGTACAGCTGTCCATAGTTTCATGGTCCTTGAAGTTCATGTAAACTAACTCCCCTGTTTAAAGAAACAGCCTAATTCATCCTCCTTAAGGCTGCCCCTTCCTATGTATGTGTACTCCTCCCTTGTGCAGGTACATTCATGTGGCCCCGTGGTGATCTAGGTTGAGGGACTGCTCTCAATTAAACTCCATCAGGATAAAAAAGGGAGAAGATGCATGCCATAAAGGGCTCATAAACTTCTGAAAGTAAGTTGGGAGTGCATGTTTAAAATGTGATACGTAAGGTGGAAGTGTCCTTCAGAGATGGGGAAATGAAGGTCAGCTTTATGAAGGATTCTACTTGCCTGCTTTGTGTTTCTGTTCAGGGTGACCACAAGCCAGCAATGAGCCCTCGTGGCTGAGAAGGCCAGTGGCATCCTGGGGTGTATTAGAAGGGGTGTGGTTCATAGGTCGAGAGAGGTTCTCCTCCCCCTCTACTCTGTCCCGGTGAGACCTCATCTGGAATATTGTCTCCAGTTCTGGGCCCCTCAGTTCAAGAAGGACAGGGAACTGCTTGAAAGAGTCCAGTGCAGAGCCACAAAAATGATTAAGGGAGTGGAAAATCTCCCTTATGAGGAAAGGCTGAGGAAGTTGGATCTCTTTAGCTTGGAGAAGAGGAGACTGAGGGGTGACCTCATTAATGTTTACAAATACATGAAGTGCGAGTGTCAGGAGGATGGAGCCAGGCTCTTCTCTGTTATGTCCAAGGGGCAACGGGTATAAGCTGGAGCATAAGAGGTTCCACGGAAACATAAGGAAAAACTTTTTCACTGTGAGGGTCACAGCGCTCTGGGACAGGCTGTCCAGAGGGGTTGTGGAGTCTCGTTCTCTGGAGACATTTAAAACGCAACTGGACGCAGTCCTATGTGACCTGCTCTAGGTAATCCTACTCTGGCAGGGCGTTTGGGCTAGATGATCTTTTGAGGTCCCTTCCAACCCTTAGCATTCTGTGATTCTGTGAAATGGTACAGTGTCCCAGTTGCCAAATAACCAAGACACTTAAGACACAAAACATATAATGTTGGATGTCTCAATAAGTAATTTTCTGTACTATCAAAGGGGAGAGATGAGTTTCTTCAAAGGACAATTCAGAAGAGAGTGGTATTCCACACCACCACTGAAAGAATCACAGTTTAGCCTTCTAGGCTTTATAGTTAGAGAGTTAGACAGTGTGGACATATTTTCCCCACTGGAAACTGAACATTACCCCCTATAAGAAACCAAGGTTCCTTCATAACATATAAATATATAAGCACTGCACAGTCAGGTTTATCTCATGCTTGAAAAATGTCTTTGAGTAAGTGAAATGCCCAGCCCTCTGAAAATATCTATTTCTCTACATCACATGGAGAAAACACCCAAATGACTACCGCAGATCAGATGCACAACTTTTCCAAGGCTAAACTGAACTGAGATGAATCTCCCTAAAAGACAGCTCTGTTATGCAATTCAAATTAGGTCGGCAGCTGGTTGAATATTCAGGGTAAGATTATGTACCATTCAGATTGTGAAAGGCGTATTTTCCATATGGGAATTCCTATCTCCTTACAAATCACTGCAGAAGTTTGGGTATCGTTGTAAATTTATCAAGGAGATCTGTTACGCCTTGGACTTAAAACGATGCAAACATTAGTGAGAGAGGAGAGCTTTCTCTTCTGAAGAGAAACTGCACAATTTAGAGCCACTGTTCTTTAAGTTTTATAAATAATCTGGATGCAGGAATTGAATGCACATTAAGTTTGCCCAAAATACTAAACAAAGAGAAGCTGAGGACGCGCTCAAGGGTAGAGAGGACAATCACCAACCATATGAAATTTAACAAGAGAAAGTGCTAGATTCTCCACCTGGGATGGAGTAATCCTGTTTATATGTACAAACTGGGGGACAATAGGCTGCAAAGCAGCCCTGCAGAAAGAGATCTGAGGGTTTGGATTGATAGTAAATTGCATATGAGTCAACAGTGTGCCCTGGCAGCCAAAAAGGCCAACTGAGTCCTGAGGTCCATCAAGCATAGGATACACAGGTGGTGATTGTCTCACTCTACACTGCACTGATGCAGTCCCACCTCAAGTACTGTGTGTAGTTTTGGGCACCTCAATATAAGAAGGACATCAAACCATGAGACTGTGTCTCAGAGGAGGGTGACCAAGAAGGTGAAAGGACAAGATTTACAAGGAGCAGCTGAGGTCACTTGGTTTGTCCAGCTTGGAGAAGAAAAGGCTTCATCACAGTCTACAACTTCCTCAAGGCAGGCAGTGCAGAGGTAGGTGCTGATCTCCTCTCTGTTGACCAGCAACAGGACATGAGGAAATGGTATGCAGCTGCATAAAGGGAAGTTCAGATTGGACATTAGGAAAAGGGTTTTCACCAAGAGGTTGGTAGGTCACTGGAACAGCTCCTCAGGGAAGTAGTCACTGCACCAAGCTTGCCAGAGTTCAAGGAGTGTCTGGATGATGGTCTTACTCATATG
This sequence comes from Actenoides lindsayi, assembly GCA_025331215.1. Lineage (NCBI taxonomy): Eukaryota > Metazoa > Chordata > Aves > Coraciiformes > Alcedinidae > Actenoides > Actenoides lindsayi. The sequence goes on along the minus strand of WTSP01005357.1, from coordinate 10,268 downwards.
GTTTAGATTTAGGTAGTCCCGCAAAGAGCAGGGACTTAAATTTGACGATCCTTATGGGTCCCTTCCAACTTGAGATATTCTACAATTTATAATTCTATGAATAGGTGTTCCTCTGTACCTGGGAAGCTGAGGATAAGCTGTGTCTTTGTGGATATGCTGGGGTCCAGCGTGGAGGGAACAAGGGTATATTTTAGTGCTAGGAGAGGAATGTGAAACAAAGGGGACAAGGCAAAAGCATGGGCTGCTTGGGTTTTCTGACAAAGGTGTCATTCATCATACTTCTACAAACAAGGAGTGCAAACTGTATCTCCAAAGGACTGTCTCCTGAACAACAGAGACTCCAAAGAAGCAGGGTCACAGAGGACAAACAACTTCAGTCTCCAAAACTAAAGGAAAACAAAATTAATGCAATCCTTCAATGTGTAACTTCAGGACTGGCTAGTAAGCACAAGAAGACAATTCTATCTCTGTATAGGAGCCTTAAGCTATGGGTTCATATTTATCTCTGTGATCCTTCTAACCCCCGAATTTTCCACGTCACTGTGCTTAAACAAGCCTTACACTCCACATTCAAGAACTGCGCCAGGGCACTGTTATGAAGAACTGCTTGGCAAGTAATCTCCAAGTATCACTAAATTCCTGATAAGCTGCCATACTTAGCCCAAGGACAAGAAACTGCACAGACATTTGCATATCAATTTTCTACCGATGGCTTTCACAATAGGAGCTAGAGTTGGGCAGTCGCAGCATACATTTGTAAAGCTTACAGCTGTGTTCAGTGATAAGATAAGAGGTTCTTTTGTAGAGACCACAGCAAAGGCTTTGTCAGTGACTGAAATGACACTTTTATCTCATCATGAAAGATGTCCCTTCCAGTGGAAGTCTAGCTGGCATGACGTTATCATCTGAATTGGTTTTGGGGTTTTTTTTCATGGAAATGAGAGGGGAGAATCTTGCTGATTTATGAAGTAGTCTGTCCTCTTTTATTATTATTTGTAACATTAAAAGAATGTTAACTGCAGCAGAAAGATTTTATATCCATCTATAAACTTGTTTATTAGCATCCTGATATTATCCAGTAAATAAATAAAACAAATAACTCCTAAGCTGGAAATGGAATACTTAACATCACAATGCCACAGTGGAGATGCTCTGGTTATGGATGAACAGAAACTTCCATTATAAAGCTATTTTTAACGATTATTTTGATGCTTGTAATTTTCTGAAGCATAGTTTCCAGGCTTTCTCTAAATCTGCAAGCACATTTGGATGCTAATTTGTTTAAAGTCTGCAACCTCTTCCTCAATTGCTTAATACCAAAGAGAAAGACTGAGCAATCACCCCATAAGTGTAAAGTCATCCATTAGGGAATGATTTTGTGGGTTTGATATACCAGATAAATTTGTTCTCACCTAGCTTTAATTAGGCATCTAGCTTAATCTCATCATGTAGCTCTATGAAGTTGACAGACAGAAAACCTAAGAGGACAACTCTTTTCACACATGCTGGTACCTTTTTTTGCATTCACTTTTGAAGTCTCAGTGTCAAGCTTAGATGAGCTGGTGACTTAATAGTTTGAAGTAAATGAGATTAATTCCATCCAGAATTTAAAGAATCACTTTGTTTTTAACTTTTAGGGGAAGTGTCCAGGACTTCTGTCTACAGAACCTATTGAAAAGAAGGCAAACAGGGATTCAACCATGATTTATATGGGCTCTTAGGAGATGCAACCTTTGATTACGTTTGCTTCAGTCTGTCAGGCAAGCATCTAATGTCTGGAGGGTGAAGCTGAGGTACGGTTTTTAATTGTGAGTAATTAAGGAATGGAATGAGTTATCAAGGGTGATGATCAGTTCTCTACTACCAGCATTTTAAAATGAGTCCTAATTAGGAGGTTCTCTGTTTGGGGAGGGGCAGGGAGTGTTTGGCTTTGTCTTATGGCTTTGTATTTTTGTAAGTGAAATAAGAATTAAATCCAGGAATCTATTTGGTCTGTTTTTATACTCCTTGTTCTAGGTTACATCAACCCACCTTTGAATTAACAGACAAGTTTATCTCACTCAGCTTTAGCAGCATAACTGTTGGGCAATCTATGTTACCTATAGTCAATGAAGAGAAATAGATACTTCCAGATAGATATTTTGAATATCATTCTTGATGTATCCAGCATCTGCTAATGTGTGTGACTGGGCTGATCTCCATGGATAGCTGTGGAACAATAATTCATGTGTGTAAGCTTTATAATAGCATACACCCTAAGGAAAATATAAGAGCTTATGGTGATGGAAAGTGCTCAGAGCCTTCCCAGAGCACCTTCATGTATTGGCAAACCAGATGGATCCCTCTTCTGTGCACTTTTCCAATACCTTGTTCTCTTCATGTTATTATGAAATTCCACGTATGAGCAAAGAAACAAAACTTGCCTGTAATAATGCAAGGCAAATCATTATAAACTCAGACAAATCTGATTGGTGCAATTCAGATGAAATTTCTGCTGAAATCCACATGAGAAATGACTAAGGAAGGGTTATGTGAAAAATAAAGTGTTCTCCTGATATGCAAAACTTAGATTTGGATTTTCTTATTTATATTCATTCATGTTTTTTGAGGTAAAGAGAACACCTGAGGTCTTTAGTCAGTTATGAAGACAGAGGTCATAGCAACTGTGCAAATCTTATTTTCTTTCAAATGAGTTAAAGGTATTATGCACCTCCAGATTATTAAACACACTTTGTCAGAGTGAAAAACTAATACTGCAGGATATGGCACAAACTATTATATAATACAAATGACAAGTAACAGCATGCCTCACTATTGCACTCTTACATTCAGAGACAAGTTAATTTACCAGATGTGCTCTTCTGCTGTGCTCCTCACACTGTAATTAATCTATGCATTAGAAATCAGACCAGACCTCTTGCCCTTTAATTTTGAAGTCTCAGAGTTCTGTTCAGGTCACTAATACTTCACTTGGTTAGCTACTGAAATTTCATTCATAGGTATATAGGAAGAAAAAAAAATCCATCATTACAGCCTATCCAACAGCATAGATCTGTAGATCATAGATTTGACCTCCTTTACTCTGACAGCAGCAAAAAGATGAGGTATTATTGAGCACTGGAGTTCACACTTTATGGGAAATTTTGAGATGGTTTTTGTTCCCTGAATGAGTGTGATGCCTGACGTATAAAACAACTGCAGTCCAACATAGTATATCAATGGGATTATATATTATATTTTTATCTCTTCTCATGTGGTCAAAGTTCTACAGCCTTTGCTTCAGTAAAACTCCCAAAAATGTCTGTGCAGATGTTGTTAGAGTAAGGACAGTGAGGGTGGTGAGCAACAGCACTGCTCAGCAGACACTGAAATAGAGCTTGAACAAAAATTGGAATTCCTTTTTCACCAGTTCTGACACTTTCTTCCCTTTGAAATCAAGTAAAAAAGATGAAGGAGCAGAACAAGTTCTGAAAGAAGGCACTTTGTGACATGATTTAGTGGTCATGGTAGTGGTGGGTTGGACTTGATGATCTTAGAGGTCTTTTCCAACCTTAACAATTCTACAATTCTGTGATTCTATGAAAACTAGCAATCTGAAAAAACTAGATCTGAAAACTCCTTATTTATTTTTTTTTTCTGATACATAGAAATGAAAGTTTCTATTGTTTCCAAATTGAAAGGTTTTATTTAAAATTAAGTTGACATTGAAGTGCATCTTCCCAAGGATCCATGGCACACATTACAATTGCAATTGCAATGTCTGAGATCCTCATTCTCCCTTTCAAAGAAGCTACTTGGCAGATTATGAGAGCCTTATGTACCAAGATGAGGCAAAGAGCTCTGTTAAAAAGATTTACACTGTGTTTTAACCTCAAACTGCTCACATCAAAACATTTTGGTGGATGACTTTTATTTTTGAGTATAACCAGTTTTGATTTAATCCAATATATCTGGGATGTATTTTTTTTTCAGAAGGAAATTAGGAAGGCAGAAGGGTGTAGCAAGGAAAAACAGACTTCCTCAGGAAATTATTTATTTTGCTGAAAGAACATTAGAAAAATAATCACAGTGAAAAAATTCACAATATTCAGAATGACATAGAATTTCTTTATGTTCCCTTTCCACAAAGAAATGAGATACTAATTCATTCCCAAGGGAACTGGAGGAATTTGTTGTTTGTTTTGTGTTTAAAGGAGGGTGTATATATTCAGTCCCATTGGAACTGAAGAAAAAAAATCTCAGACTTGAATAAAGATGCATTCCAAAAGATGTCAAGAGGAAAGCTTTTGCAGAACCAGCCTCTTCAAGAGCTTACTACAGACAGTGCTTTCAACCAATAGCTTTAATAAGAGCTGAATTTATACACAAGCATTTTGAAAGCAAATAAATAAATAAGGGGGGGAGCGGGGAGGAAAAGAGAACTTCACAGCATTTGGTATAATATTATGAGCACAGAGAAAACCATGCATCTGTTTTATGGTTGGTTTATATTCTTCTCTTGTGTGTGCATTTTATGCATACAAAAATTAACAACCTTTGACTATCCATTTGTATTTATAACATCTGCAGTACCAATGGGTGCAGTTCTAGTTTCTCTGTCCCAGGCTTGCTAAGCATCCTAATTTAGAAAGAAAATGCCAGATAAGTCTCCAGGGGAACATTCACAATGTCAACATCTCTTGATTCCTAGACATCCTAATGTCACCAATGGGAAATCTACAATGAAGGAAATCCCACTGGCAGTGAAGCAGGGTACAGATAGAAATGCCTGTCTTTGTTTTTTTCTGTTTGAACCAATTGAGGTATAACTCACTGCAGTCTGAGATTGGAGCAGTCTTTCTACTCTGGGGTAAAAAACATATTTTTACTATGTAAATGAAAAGATCATGGAACAAGATGGGTTCAGAAATCTACATTCATGCTATGGCTACTTTCCCAATGGTCCTAAACAGAGCTGGCTAGATTCCCCCAGAGACTTATTGTTGGTGAGCACCTGGATAGTAAGGGTGCTCTATGCCAGTTTTTTCTCTGAGGACACTGGAGTTCACCACTGTCTTACAGAAAAAACACAACAAAATAAACCACAGCAAAAAGATCCCAAGGCCTCCAGGGAACCACTGACACAAATCCCTGAATTCAGCTAGTGGGACTATTATTGTGATATTTTTGAGAGAGATTAAAAAAAAATACACTTTTCTCCTCTGCTACAAATTGCTGCAGTGAAAATATTCCAGGTGGTGTGCAGCTGGCTCAATTCAGTTATTCCCATTTGCAGATAGATTCTCTATCTGTGAGGTAGTTGTTAGTTGTTTTGCTGATAAATTCAAGATTTCTTTTGAGCCTGCTGTGCTATGGGGGGAGCAGAGGAATATCTCCAGAGGGAAATGAAAGTTTCTGATGAGCCTCATCCAGTAATACAGTGAAACTGCAACTGCATGGAATTGCCAGTGTGTACTTTTGATGTTGGTTCTTCCTCACTAAGGACAGGCAGAAGTAAGATAGTGGATTATGATGGAAAGCTGTTTTCAGAGAAATATTGGGGAGGAAAAGTCCATGTCACAAACTTCAGGTGGACATTGAGTCAGCTGAGCTGGGAAATCCTCTTCCTAGTCTGTGGGGAAAAGTCCCATATACCGCAAAAGTGCATTGTATAACCATTGTACAAACCAGAACATTTGATAAGGGTGTCTTTGAGACTCTGGTGAGATTGGCAGTACTCGAGCCCCATGCTCATATTCAGGCACTAGGGAGCACACTGGGGCTGTCCACGGAGCACAGAAGGTCTCAGAGCCCTCCAGAGGATAAGACAACCTAGAAGCAGACCTTTGTGAACCATGAGGAAAATAGCCAAGGCATCCATGTGACAGAGAAATATGAACTTGGGCAGAATTTCCTTCACTTTGGTCCTTCTAGGGTGAAAGCCCTGCGTTTGTTATGGAAACTCTCCTTCACAACACCTTAGGCTCCTTTGCAGATTTTATGTTAGAGAAATAAGAACTGTATTTCAGCTTGAAAATATGTTTTGCCAAGCAGGGGTTTCTCTTTGATTATTTGTTTGTTTCACCAAGACAAATAGCACCCAGCTTAAAAAAAAAAAAGTCATAAGCTTCATATATTTATTTTGTCCATGTTTGCTGCACTGTGGGGTGAGTTTACTTTTGCTAACACACGCTCACAGGAAATGAAATAAAAACTGTGTGGAGGGGGGTATCTCCAAGATGAGAAAAGCAATAGAGATTATTCTTAGCAATCTATACCACCTGTGTGCACCAGTGGAAAGGAACTGGGACTCAGTGCTACTGTGTTGCTTTTTGTCTTGATCTGACCTACAGTTAATAAATTACAGAAAAAAATTACTAAAGGAAAACAAAAGAAAGACATTTCTCTCAGGAAGAATGGAAATAGCTTTTTCTGCTGAGGTTAAATGACCCCTATTATTAAAAAAACAAAGAGAAATGGCTGCCAAAGAGACAGAGCTGAGAGGCTACGCAAATTGTCAGCAGCTGAAGTCGGAGCCCACATAGGCTGTCCAAGGGCGCTGTCACTTCTTAGCTACCAAGCCCCCTGTTCTCTCCCCCACGGTTCCTTGTACCAAATTTACCTCTCTGTTTTCCTTTCCTTTCTGCCATGCTAGTTTTAAGTTGGAGCAGGACCTCCCACCCAACTCAGACCCAGGATGTTGTAAGGGTGGAGGAGCTGCTGACCTGAGAATGAGCAGTGAGGGGCTGGTGAGAGCAGAATGCTCCTTTTTGAGGCTGGCCCCATCTACACTGCCCTAAAGTGTAAAGCATAGCTTTACTTCCAAAGTCTTGCAGGCTTGGACTCTGACTCTTAATTAGCCCGTGTTCCCTTCAGACCCCTCTGGCAGCACAGGGCTCCTTTGCAGAGTCAGAAAGTTATAAAGGCATTCTATCCTATGACAGAGTCATAGAAATATACATATGGAGAATTAATTTTTTTCATTACAATAGTGTTGTCCAGATAATATTAGTGCAGAGATTTGTGTGTTTAGGCATACTAGTTTCTGACTAGGCCTTAGAGAATACTGAATATGTTACTTCACAATAATCTTCAGGAAGCAGGAAACTGTTGCTAAGACAGTACTTCATTTTTTATGTTGATCTTAGCAGCTAGCAAAAGGAATACATCTATAAAATTATGAATCAATTATCAAAAAGAACAATTAGCAGAAAGAATCTTCTCTGTGCTACAAAATACTTCTTTGGAAGGTGCTATTCAACAAACGTGAGAGAAATTCCATGCTCATTTTTCTATCAAAGTAAATGAGGTCAGACTGTACCTGGCATGATTTGTGTTGCAGAATTCTGGGAGTCCCCTTGAGAAAAGTTCTCCCAACTCTGCAGAAGTATTACCCACAATTCCATGGCATAGCAACTCCGCTTTTACACTTACCACATTTCTTCAACTGGCTGTTACAGGAGTGCAAAGCTGCATTAAATAATTAGCAAGTTTAATCACATGCACATTCCACTGTAATTTTCATCTCTTCAAGATGTTTTCTTCAGATTGTAAGATGCTGTATTCCAGTCACCAGTCCCTCTAGACAGCCAAAGTCTACTTTGGTCCCAAATTTGAAATGACTAACCTCTTTTTTTTAGCACTATGATATCAAATTTAGCTTCCTGACAACAACTTTGAAAAGACTAAAAGAAGTTGCTTTCTTTCCGAGCACGATCTGATTTTTTTCAATCATCTGCCCTTTGCATGCTAAGCTAGGATTTGGGAACTGTAGTCAGCAAAATATAAAAGTACCTTCAGGGCAATCCAGTGCCACTAAAATTTTATCTCTTGACTTCAGGATATTTTGGAAATGACTTGCCATTCAAATATAACAGAATATGAAAACCCAATAGCTCTGTGTTGCTCCTTTGGATCCCAATATTTGGACTTCATTTGACTTAACAAATGCGTCAGTAGCCTGGGATGAATACTAACAGCAATGAACAAAAGTTCCTGAAGGCAGAATCCAGCGTGTTATTGAAAATAATTACAACTAAACAGGCTTCAGAAATTCAGGTTTTTTTGAAAACAAGAACTTTTTCTAGGCTTTCCTATATACGCAGCCATGCTTTTGAAAATTCATGCTGTCAGATTTTCTTACTCTGATGCAAAGTTGGTTAACTTTGCCAGACTGGAATTGGCAGCTCCAGCAATTTTCTTCATCCAGCGAAGCCAGCAAGTGTGAAAGCTGGGGAATTGTTTCCCCTTAAAGTATGTTTTTGACAATTCACATATGTGGTGTTCAAGATATGGGCAGAAGTCTGCTTTGCTTAGCTGAATATCAGAACTGGGCCTCCTGCCACCATTATACCTTCATAAACAGGCTTGGCTCAAGTTTTAGCAGTGGAAAAATGGAGGAAAACAAACCTATTTTTTATATCTTGTGAATCACCATTTAGCCTTGTGACCACCCTAGGCAGCAACCTGTTTTAAACATAGAGAAAAGTCATTAAAAAATCTCTAATTCCTTGATGGTAATTCTAATATGGTATAGTCTTCTTTATTTGGCTGCAGGCAGAAAGTCCAGTGAATGTCTTGAAAAGCAAGATTTTGCCAGTACTACCACATGCTTCTCACATTTTTTATGATTGTACCATACATGTGTCAGAAATAACCACATGGAATGTAAGTACCTCAGGCAATACAAGTTTTCAGCTGGATCTACAGTTACGTTTGGAACAGAACCATGCTCCTAGCTGTGTGCCAGCTAGTAAAAATAAGTCCACCCTTCTCCCAAACAAGTGTTTTAATTATACCACATTGAAGGAGACTCAACTGAAATCTCTGAGAAGACAACTCTCATGCTTTAAATAACAGAGGCTCAAACTAGAGGCTGAAACCTTACTGGAACTTATGCCTGGTGTAGAGTGAGATACATACAATTTGATGTTTCAAATGTCTCCTCTGATCTGGTAGCATGTCAGAGAAGACAATTCATTAAAATGCATGTTCTGCAATGGGATACTTACCAGAGTTGGTTTTCAGTATACAAAAAAATATTTAAAACAGTTATTAAAAGTGTATTGAATCTAATTCTTTTCTGTATTAACTTCCAGGGAAGGTCCTTCCAGAGAAATTATGTTTTTCTAGAGGAATACAAAATAAAAAAAAAAAAAAAGAGCCTTTTTAAGCAGAAAGGGAAAACAAACAAACAAACAAAACAAACCAAACCAAAATACCAATAACAAAAAACAAAAACAAAAACCCAAACAAACCCCAAAATAAACAAAAACCCAAACAAACAAAGAACCAAAAACAAACAAAAAAACCCCACCACACACAAAACAAAACCAAACAACCAAACAACAAAAAAAACCCACAAAAAACCAGGGGCTAGCATGACAGGGCAGGATGTGGCACAGATGGGTATGTCAGCCCAGAGGGCTGCTATGACATTTGCCAGCAGATCCAAGGCTCTCCCATGCTTCACCCACACTAGGCCCAAGTAAACTAATCTTTCCTTAACATGATCCGGGCTGTGTTTTCAGTGCCATCACCTGAGAAATGTAAGTAGTTTTTCTACTGTAAGAAGAATAGTAATTTTTAATAAAATTCAAGTGTAGACACGGACTAGGTTCCAATTTTACTTCCCTTCCATCTGCCTTCCAGTCCACCCTCCTCTTTAGAGCTTCTAGTGTTGTGGTTGTTATATTGCAGTAGCCGTCTTGTTGTTCATTCAACTTCATTTCTCTAGGACTCTCAGATCTTTCTGCAAGGGCAGGTGCCTTCTGTTCCTGTTCCAGGATTTGCCCATTTTATCACTTGAGTGAAGATTGTCCTTATTGCAAACCATCCAATCTATTTATTTTATCTCATTGAACACATTTGTCTATGTTTTTTGAATGTTAATATTCCACAGAATTTTTCAGCCCTTCTCAGCTCTTCTACAAAATGTCACAGTCCTTTTATATAGTTCATTATACAGGTCACCAGTAAAACCTTTGAGCAGGTCCTGAGATGCTTCACTGCAGAGCCCTGATCAACCTTTCTGACTATGAACCATTAAAAATACTGTCCACAGCTCATTATATGGTTTTGCTCCCAGTCTGTAGGAGGATCTTCTAACCCATACTCATCAGCTTTTCTTTTAGAGTTGAGAACAGGGAGCTCTGATATCTCAGTGTCCCTGTCCCATAGCTATTCCCCCCCCCCCCCCCCCCCCCCCCCTTCTTTCTCCCCCCTTCTCTCTCTCCCACCTCCTCCCCCCACTGTCTCTCCCCCCCCCCCCCCCCCCCACCCCGCGTCTA
>WTSP01005355.1:56414-85009 GCA_025331215.1 Actenoides lindsayi | reverse complement strand
GTACTGCAGTTTATCACCTACTAACAAGTATGGAAAAATTCCCCAGGAAAACAAAAGAACTCACAAAACCCCAACACTACACTATTTTTAAAGCTTTTAATTACAGAAACATATTATATACATATACAGATAGACAAAATACAAGAAATCGTGTTCTCTCATCTAATTGATCTGAATATCCACATTATATTAATTCCTTTAAGATTCATAACTACAACAATTCACACTTATTGAACATTCTTCCCTTTCTCTATCTTGGCCTCTTCTGTAAGGTAGTGTGACACATGACTGCTTCATACTTTAAAGTCTAAGAATAGTGAGACTGCTGGAAGCTGAATAAACATGAAATTTCATAGGCTACAGCATAACTCTCTTTCTAGGCAATAAATTAAGTAATTAAGGTTAAGTTAAAAGGCATCCAGTATGCTTTTAAAAGTCAAATTTTCATGAGGACTGAAACCTTTCTGATTAGTTACATGTTGACTAATTGTTACTGCACAGACAACAGTTGCTCTGGCAAAATACTGTGTAAGATCCAGTAGTTCCTTGAACAATCACATAAGGAAAAAAAAAGAACAAACAAACTTGAAAACCTGGTACTATTCAACTGAAGTTGTTGCCTGACATTAAGATAATTGTTTAAAAAGGAAGCTTAAATTATCTTCAGAAGATTCAACCCTAAATTAACTCTCTCTATTAAATATGTAATTGTATCTGGTCCTGTTCTTGCTCTTTAAAATATAATCTGAAAGTACTTTTCCCCCATCTTTGAATAAAGTTACATGCTTTCCTAATGCAAGTGAGATCTTTCCATTTGCTGCAGCTTAGGTTCTTACAAAGTCAATGTGAACTGGTTTCCAGCATAGTAATGACTGAGTTAACATCACATGGACTTATCTGCCATACCAGTCCATTTGCATGATGAATCTTTTGACCTCTGTTAAGACATCCACCATTATAATTCTGATTTTAAACATCTTAATATATAGGAAATAATTCTTACAGGGTTTATTTAAACTGTGAGATATATAAAACTTTTCAATTAAAAAATCAGGCTCAGAAAGCCTTAAAAAATACAGGAATATTTTTTTTCCTCCATTAAAAATGAAATGATCTTGTCAAACAACCAAACTGAGGGGGAAAAAAATAAGGCATTTATTAGAAATATTTGACCTGTGATTTGTTTTTCTTCAGACCTAATTCATATCTAAATACTTTCGGTTGCTTCCAAGAAAAAGTATTTTGCCCACTGTGAGGTTTAATGAGTTATGGCTTATATATCATTTTGAAGATAAGAAGAATTCTGTCCAGCCAAAATTACCTCTATTCTCTCTCATTTACTCCCTGAATAAACTAAAATAACTAAAATAACTATTATACTTTTTAATTTTTTTTTACTTTTTAAGTATTATTCTAGATATACACATCCTAAATACAAGGCAAAATAATTCTGTGTTTTTGCATGGTGGAAAGATATTATTTCAAAGGTATATCTCCCTTTATTTACCCTTCTCACCATCAACAGCAGAAACACCAAGCTTTTCACTGAATGCCAAGCATGATTTATTCTTACTGGTACTACTGAACACAACTTAAATCACAGCCCTTTACTAGACATTGCATATAGACGATCTGTGCCAATCTGAAAACCTTGCAATCTAAATGGACACAATAAATTGAGAGATGTGGGAGGGAAATTGAGGCAGAAAGGTTAGTCAAACAAGAACAGTTGTCCATTTTAGACAGCAACATTTGTAATAGAACTGAGAGTCAACCTAGATTTCTCAAGCTTCAGATCGTGTTTTAACAGCAATAACTTAGGCTGGTATGTATCAAAAAAATAAGAACCTGAAGGTTTGTTGTTACCCTACACCTAAATACTTCAGACAGCACACAAAAGTAAGGACACAGTAAATCTAATCCTAGTATCAGTAAAAGTATCAATGTGCAAACCCCAGAAGTTCATCAGCTCTGGGGAGGCCTAAGTTGGAATCAAAAGCTGTGTTAAAATACTTCAGAAAACCCGTAAATCATTTCATGAGGAGCAAGAAAAGAGGAAAAGGTCAGAAAACATTAAAAACATAACCCACAAGAAAATAATGGTGGACGTAGGCTTATTAGATCTAGGAAAAGAAGAGTGAAGTTATGGTGGCTTAACCTTGGCTGGTTACCAAGTACCCACACAGCTACTATCTCACTTCCCTTCCTCTGCAGGACAGGGGGAGAAAATAAGATGAAAAAGTTTGTCAGTCAAGATAAGGACCAGAAATCAGGTAAATTACCATCACAGACAAAACAGACTCAACTTGGGGAAGATTAATCCTCTATCACCTCCTGGCCCTAAGCAGCACAGGCAGTATGAGGAGTGGGAGTTGCAGTGAGTTCATAAGACATTGTGTCTGACACTCCTTCCTCACATTTTTCCCTGCTCCATAGTGAGGTTATTCCAACATAGACTCACTTCATGGTCTGAAGTTCTTCAAGGAATAATGGTGTGGAGTCCTCCATGGGCTGCAGAGTAGTTGTCTGTTCTGACATGGTTCTTCAGGGGAACTACCTGATCTTATTCATGAGTTGCAGGGAATCTCCACCCCGGTGCCCTGAGCATCTCTCCTCCCTCCTTCATTGACCTTGGCGTCTGCAGGGCTGTTTCACTTATACTTTTCTCGCTACTTTTCTCACTGTCCTGGTTTAACCCCATCTGGCAACTAAGTTCCACCCAGCTGCTCTCTCATTCCCCTGAGTGGGATGGGGGAGAGAATCAGAAACAAAAAACTGAGAAATCTAGTGGGTTGAGTTAAAGAGAGTTTAATAGGAGAAGCAAAAGCTGCTCATGAAAGCAAAGTAAACCAAGGAATTCATTCACCACTTCCCATCAGCAGTCAGGTGTTCAACCCTCTCTGGGAAAGCAGGACTCCATCATGGCAACTTGGGAAGACAGATGTCAACACTCCGAATGTCTTCTCCCTGTTTCTCTTTTCTTCCCCAGCTTTATATGCTGAGCATGACATCCTATGGTATGCAAAATATGTAAACAGTAGCTAAAATTTCAACCACTTCCTTGGGTAAGACAAACCATTGCAATGAACCATCTAAGAACAAAGATAACTGAACACAAGACATACTTGTACTATGAGTATGCACATTGTGTCACAGGGTAAACACTGAAATTTAACTTAAGCTGAAACTGTACTGAAACTAGTAAGGACACACACACACACACAAAAAAAAAAAAAAAAACAAAACAAAAAAACCAAAAACCAAACCAAAACAAAAAAAAAGTAAGTGGTTCTGCAGTCGGCTTTTCCACTCATTTCATAAAATGATTTTTCTAAAAGGTACCTGCTGGATAGGAAGATAAACCAGCTTTCCTTCCTATCCTTTTCAAGTAACAAAATTATTGAAGAAGAGCAAGTCAAGCCTCTTTTAATGTAGTGTTTAGTTATAAATGGCACTGGTATCCAACCTTTTAGTGCTACTTACCATTTGCTTACCACTTCTATAAAGTAGCAGGCCCATAAATTTCTGTTCAGAGATACACAGGAGTTGGTAGCTCAATCACAGGCAGAGCAAACTATCCAGAATACATAATTGGCATTAAATGAATACAAAAGGATTTAGAAAATGCTTAGCTGGAGCTTGGTTGCTTTACTAAAAAAGTAATGAAAATAAGAAAAATATTTATTTTTACAGGAGAATTTAGGATTATTGTTTATTGATTATTTAGTAGCTATTAAAGAGGGAAACTCAACCCCACAGCAATACATTTTCAAAGATTCTTCTTCCCTCTCTTTTACTATGTCATGGTATTGGCACACAGGCAACAAATGCCAAACAACAGAGCCTTCAATTCAGTCAAATCTGAGTTCCTCTTTTACATTCCACACTCCCCCCAAAAAACTGGAAGCTGGGTTACACCCACTCTCACAACTTCAAGGTTTAATTTTTATGCTTCCAGGAACACTGCTGGAAGTCCTAAATCATGTTAAAGTTAGTCTCTAAATAGGATTTTCAAACTTCTGAAGAAATGCATAAGCAGTGTAATGCTCTTTCTTCTTATCTTGCATCACCAGTGCTTACACTAATTTCAACAAAATAATCTCTAAAAGGCACAGATTTCTTAAATTAGCAACACAGTACCCGTTGGAATCCATCCTTCAGATCAGCTCTAAGCTTTACATTAAGAAGAGGGAAAAAAAGAGTATAAAGCAACAATGTAAAAGTTAAATCTCTGCCTCAAGCACACAGGATGATGTGAATATTGATACCAGGCTCTGTTTTTAATGAAACGAAATTTAAGGAAGTTCCTTACAAAGTGGATCAGCTGCAACTGAATAGCGTAATGGGCTTTTACTGCACTATTTTCTCCTGTTGCTATACTCTTGACTAGTGTTCCTGAGGATTTATAGGACTTTCTTGGAGGTCTTTTTCTTCAGAGTTCTGGATTTGGGGATTTCTTTGCTTTTCTTCCTCCTTCCTTGTAAATTACTATTGTCATGTCGTGGGACCACAATTGTTTATTGTGAAAAGTCACTAATGAACAAATGACCCTGCCACCTGGAGCACTTGCAGCCTCATGTTAAACTCCAGCTATATAAAAAAAAAAAATCTTCCCAGGCTATTGATTCACTGGCAGTGTTTGATTGTACCCTGGAGGCAGGTGACAGCTAGGCAACTGACTTCTTACTGTTTTACACTCCCTATTACACAAACCAAATAAATCTCCAAATGAATTCACTTTTTCTTCTCACTTCTCTACTATGTGACAGTTCAGTATTGAACAATCTGTATGTTGTCTCTTTCTGGGTGAGTGAAACAAAAATTTTCATAATCTCCACGAGAAGAAATGTCTCTATAAATTTTTGCTTTAAGAAAGTGGCAGCATCCACTGCACTCTACAGATTTTTGAAGCAGTCAGGTTCAGAGCATGTCTACTTTAATACTTATCACAGTCTTCTTGTCTTACTCTAATTATCTCAATTTGAAAAACTTTTCCTCTAACGAGAAAGATGGGCAACACCTCCATACAGTGTCAGCTGTCTTGTACTGTGACCATAAATGTAGCAAGCTGGCCTTAGGGGGAGTGAAATGAGATTTTAGGGATCAAACTAGTTGAGAATATTAATGTCTTAAAGAAAAACTGGAAGACTTCTTCCAAAAAAATATCTGTACACCTTGGCCAAAATTGCATTAACCAGTCAGCCTCCTCAGGATAAAAAATTACCCCAGACACATACCTAATAACCACAGCAGGAAGAAAAGCAAAGGATTCCAGAATCTGACTGCATTCATGTACTGAGGGGTGCTAATAGAGAACATGAGATTTTGGATTTTTCATTTTAAAATTTCATTCAATTTAGAGTGCATAGCGTCCTTTCCTCCCTAACATATATTGTAGTGTGCATCTTTGTGGTCTTAAGAGCATAGTCATTCTAAGAAAAACATTTGTTCTGCAGGAACAAATAAGCAGTGATCCCAAAGGACAGGAGCACCCACGGGAGTGGTCAAAATCAGAGACATTTAGACAGTCAAGACAGGTTGTCTTGAAAGACTTCTCTTCTGATTGTTTTCTCCAGCTCTTTGTACAGTGTCTTTTAACCTCAGTTTCACTTTGTACCTATCACTGTGACCTTTTGGTCATCTGCCCTCTCTCACACCTTTTCTGTTCCCTTGTCATTGCTTATGTGTTCCTAATTCTCTGCCTCCAAATAACTGCGTATTTAACATCATTTTCTTGTCATCAAGAAGTACAACTTTGTTTTTTGTTGGTTTTTTTTTTTTTTTTATGTTGAAGTGTTTCTTTACCTTGCATCTGTCATATGTGTTTCTATGAGTTAGTATATATATTTTGCTGTCTCTCCTTGTGACCAGTTGAGTTTGATGATCAAACACAGGGAATGGCTTCTCTACAAGCAACTGTTGGGTAAGTTAGGACTCTTCAATATGGATAACAAACAGCTTAAAGCAGGCTATAAAATAGAATTTCAAAACTGTGACTTGTGTGGGTGGGTAGGGGTTGACCGACCACAGATTATTGCAAAACAAACTGCCACCAAATGAGGCCTCTAGGAGCAAGGCTGATCAAAAGTCAGCAGTCCTTCCTGCAACTGGCAGTAGATCTGGAGAACCCTACCACGTGTAGTGTGGGGGGAAGAATGTGCACAGTATCTTTTCTGTGCATAGTCACTGTTAGAGAGAGTATATGGACCTGATCACAGCCAACACATTTCTTCATGAGTGTAGACAATGATAACCACAACAGGATCACTCTCAGAGACTAGCAACAGCAGAACCTCTCAGTAATAATCCTGGCATGTTCCACTGTTCATAACACAGATTAAATTCATCCAGAAAAAAAAGAAAAAAAATTAAAAAAATATTG
Organism: Actenoides lindsayi; assembly: GCA_025331215.1. NCBI lineage: Eukaryota > Metazoa > Chordata > Aves > Coraciiformes > Alcedinidae > Actenoides > Actenoides lindsayi. Next base: position 78,627 of record WTSP01005355.1, on the reverse strand, counting down.
TTATTTAATTTTCCATCAAAAAGAAAGTTTGGGTGGAAAATTTTATGGAGTCCTACTCAATGGACTAAATAGATTAATTAAGACACCAAGAGATACTTAGCTACCTGGAAAAAAACACTCTTTCATTGTGTCTTTCACAATTATTTCCATGCCTTTCCTTTTTCCATATTACTCTCACAGTTGGAGTACTAGAACTTGTCACCACATTTGTATTTGAGGTTATTTGGACTGACTAGGACATTTAGTGTACGATGACAATGTTATGACCTCCTGTCATCAATTCTGTCTTAATATTATGTATATATTTTAATTTGTCTCTTTGAAGTGCTATTAGTTAAAAAAGATAAAAGAAATGTTTGTTATTTCCCTTTTTTATGCTCATATGCCTTTCAATTATGCTACTGTATCATAACAGTTCTCATTTAATACACAGTAATTTAAACTTGTAAAAGGAAAATATGCAGCTAGAAGGATATTGTGTTACTAGAAACAGACAGGTTGCCCGTGTTTTCCCCCTTACATTTTGAAGAGGCATCTGACACAGGAATCTGTGCTAAATCTTAAGTTATGGTAATCAGAGAATAAGGAGGGTTTCAGACCCATGTGATCCATTTGCCTTTTGTGATTATTAAACATATCTGCGTAAGATACAGGGTTAGAGGTAGCTAAAAAATGAGACAGTCTTGACTGCACCATCAGTGTACTTAATTGTAAATAACAATTACTACTGAAATTCTAATTCTATTTCAGTAATTTATACTTCTGAAATTAGGCTGAGTCTTACCTTTAGTCTATACATGTCATTAATCAGTATTTCAAACTCAAATACTAAAGCCTTCTGTCTTGATTTATAATATATAGGAGGCTAACATAAACCCACTGATGTATTGGTACCAAGGTTTTCAGCATTGAAGTGGAAACCCAAGACTCTTTGATGAAGTTTTGGCTCAGTTATCACAGCAAGAAGCACTTGTGTATTCAAATGAGATTAGAAAGTCTACTGGAGACTTAGAAGTAACTCAAAAGCCTTCCTGAAGAGGAGGGAAGGATAAAAGGTGATAAATAAAAGTTCTGAAACTAAGACATCCTGTGAAGGGAAGAAAGCGTAATATGGGATTACATTAGGAAAAACTATACATTGTATTGGAGTGTCAGCGAGACAGAATTGATGTTGTTGAGACCACTTTACTCTGGATATTCTTTTATTTCTCATTACCACAAAGAAATTCCAATACAATACAGAATGATTTGGAGCTATCTGTATTTACTATGACAGACATATATGTGCCTGTTCTCAGAAGCATGTATTTATCTTTACACAAAAAGCCAGATTCTACCACCTTTATTCCTGCAGAGAAGTACCTCTTCTTTTTACTTGAACAGATTAATTTATTTTGTATTAGTATTTTTCAACTAATGTAAGCACTATCACTTTTTGAATTCCCTAAAAATTTCTCCCTCCTTGCATGCAACCACTAGACAAAGAACAGGAACATCCAACAGTTCCTTAGTCCTGGACGTAACTGCTAGTGTCAGACTAAAAAGCACTGTTCTCAAGCAACTAAGTTGTGTAGGCATTTAAAAGCAGTTAGCTCTGCTAACTAAAAATCTGCAGTCATTTCTCATTACCTTTCCCTAAGGAAACCTGGTTGATCACAGTTATAAATCTTCATAATTCATTTGCAGTATTTTTTTTTATTATTTTAACTGCATTTTGAGGTCGATTTTATAATTAAGCATCTAAAACATAAAGACCTGTGCTTTCCATTTTTTACTCTTTCAGTCTCTTTTTGACCCTTCCTTTGACCCGTGGGTGTGAAGTCCAAAGGGAGAAAGCTGCCTCACATCAGTAGAAGAACTCCACAAGGAGCAATGGCTGCAGAAGCTATCCTTCACTTCGTAGGATTTCAAGTTTAAGCTACCTCAGTTGAAGCTTAAGAACATTTTTAAATGCTTACCACATAACTTTATAAATCTCAGTGCATTACAGCTTTTCCATTTGTAAAGCTGACACATTACAGAAGAGACTTAAACTTTTCAAATCGGAAAGCAGCAAATCTGCTAGCCCAAAGAAAGGGTGCCTAATGGCATTAGTAAATAACCCGAGTTAACAGGTGTTCTGCAGACTTGAAGAAAAGGTAGCATAGTACAATAGTCTTGTTGTGTAGCACTACAATGAATATTAGTTAGTATAATAGGTTTTATAGTTCAAATATATAGACAACAGTGCAACTGACAGACAAACATTTCAGAGGATACACTGCATAACTATATTGCATTCTAAAATTGTCTTTCTGGGAAGAATAACAATCTAAACTCTTCTAATCTGAAATATGAAAAGACTGGTATAATGTCAGAAATAATGCATTCTTTCTTCATTCCAGAAAACAGTATCTCATTGGGGGTTTTTTAGGGCTGGTGACAGTCTTTTATGTGACATTTATGCCATTTAACTCTATGTGTTTGTGTGTGTCTCCTGTTCTGACCACCTAAATGCCTTTCTAATTAGAAAAACAGAAAAGAAAATCACACTGGTGATTTATGAGCAGTCTATTATTATTAGGTGGCTTGAAACTTAAATAAAACTGTCTTGACTTACACAAGCCAGGAGTCTAACCATAAACCAGAAAACTACCCAGACTTTTCTATAATTAAATTCTTCCACTGTGTCATATGAGCAGTTATCCTGATTTTTTAAATACTTTCAGGAAGAAAAGATGGAGACTTGCTGTATGAACTGAAACTGTATTTCACTGGGAGAGGAAAAAGTATCCTGACAGGACATTTTTTTATTGAGTAATTGGTAGAGTAAAACCTAGCCCCTTACAACTGTGACTAGACATAAAATGACAGGCAACATGGACAGCTTCCCACAAGATACATCACTTAAACAGATGGCATGCAAAAAGTGAAATTTCCAACTAGTTTTAAAAGACAATGTAGACAACACAGTCATCTAATATAGAATTCAAAATATCTGTTATTTGTTTATTTAATGGAACAAATTTCACTTTTAGAAAGTATTTCTCCATGGTCACTTTAGTAGGTGCCCTGGTTTGAGTGAGAACAGAACTAATTCTGTGCTGTGATCTTACTTTTCAGCTCAGTTCTAAGTAGCTGCACTTTCTGAAGTTAGCAGCATGTTTTTGCAAAGTGCATCTAGCAGTGCTAACACCCTATATTTAGAGTTACTACTAAGGATTGGTGTGCAGACCAAGGCCACTGCTGGATCTTGTGTACCACGTTGGGGGGTACAAGAAGTAAAAGGCTGCACTGGCAGGGAGGAGAGGACAGGACAGGTGACCCTAAACTGACCAATTTGGTATTCGATCACATATACGTCATGTTCATTATAAAGTTGAGAGATCACAAGTGCCAAGCTCTCGGCTTCTTTTTCCTCTTTTCTTCAATGGCCGGCATCCAAGAAAGACTCTGACCATTCTGCCTTCAATCCTGATCTATGTGTTTCTGAATCCAGCTCCTGATAGGGTAGGATAGTAAGAAATAAAAACAAATCTAAAAAAACACCTTCTCCCTACTCTTTCCATCTTCCTGGACTCAAATTCATGGACAAGTCTTCAATGTCCTCCTCCTGAACATCACAAGGGGATGGATAATAAGGGTTGCTGTCAGTTCATGATATGTTATCTCTACTACCCCTTTCTTCTCACACTTTTTCCCTGGTCCAGTGTGGGGTCCACATAGGAGAAAGCCCACAAACTTCTCCAATATGGGCTTTCCCCATGGACTTCAGTTCTTCACAAATTGATCCAATGTGGGTCCTTACACAGCATGTGGTCCCTCAAGAACTGACTGCTCCAGCATGAATTCCCAACAGGGCTACAGGTTTTGACAGAAAACCTGCTCTTGTGTGAGCTCCTCTCCACAGGGCCACAGGCAAGAGTCATGTCCTACATGGACTGCAGCTTCTTTCAGGGCATCCACATCCTTCAGTATGGGGTCCTTCACAGGCTGAAGTGTGGATATCTACTTCACCATGAACTTCCACGTGCTACAGTGGGACAACCTGATTCACCATAGTCTTCACCACAGGCAGCAGGGGAATCTCTGCTCTGACACCTGGAACATCTCACTCTCCTTCACTGACCTTGGTGTCCACAGAGTTGTTTGTCTCACGTATTCTCTCATTGCTCTCTCCATTTGTTGCTGGTTAGTGGTTTTTACCCTTTCTTAAATTTGTTATCACAGAGGTAATCCCACCATTGCTGACTGGCTCAGATTTGGCCACACACACACAGTGGTGGGTCTGTCACAGAGTTGGCTGGCATTGACTCTATCCCACATGGGGGAAGCCATTAGTGTCTTCTCACGGAAGCCATCTCTGTAAGCTCCACTCCCTCACCCTGCTTCTTGATGCATAAAGCCAGTAGAAATGCAATATAGTAAATTTATCATATTGCTGAAGTAATTTACTTAATTAATATGAGATTTCATTGTAACACTAAGATTTGTCAAAAACTGGCAAAACCCAAGAAATTCTCAGATATACCTATTTTTTTCTATAAGAATTGACAAACTTTTCTGAAGAGTAATATTTGCATATCATATCAACTATGCCACATTGTAGTACCACAATGTGAAGAAAGTAAAGAGAACAAAGTCAACATTTTGTATCTCACGGCTTTATTTGGCTTTCATATAAATGATTTGGCTGCACCACAGGGGTACAGAATTGCACTGAATCAAAATGCATCTGAGTCAAGAGAAAGATACCTATTGATTGCAATGACCTCTGCATGAGAAATTGAATGAACTCACCAGTTGTAACTTTACAAAAAGTTTAGACCCCAAAAAAATTTCTTCACAGTTTTTGCCCAGCTCATTCCTGTATTAGTAGTACTGATTTACAAACAAAAGATTAATGTAATGCATTTTAACATTCAGCAATTCTTTGAAAAGCAGATGCTTCAAATACATAACATGCACTAAGATCAACAAAGAAAAAACATTTTCTTTCATCTATGCAGTATAAATTCTCATAAAATTAATGTAAAAAGAAAATGCTTCAGTTAATCTTTATTAATGGAAATGTTTTTATAACAACAATAAACCTGGTTGAGCAAAGTGAAAAACTGAATCCTGGATAAATTGTTATCCATATCGTATATGCTGCTATATTAAATAGATGAAAAATGAGCTTGATAATTAAGGCCTTTGAGGTCAATAAGGTGATAATCAAATATGGCAAAATTAAAGATCTGGTGTATTGCAGTTGCTGGGTTGTGGTCTAACATTTTTTAAATTATTTTCTCAGAGAACATGCTCTGTAGTATCTTGTGGAATAATTACTAATGACCAGAAAGTAATTATAGTTCAGGCACTAACCTCTAGGGTTTCCACAGCATCCACTGATATTTATACAAAAAGTTATTCCATCACAGGAAAAGGATAATGTGACTTTCCATTGTATAAGGCAACATTTACAAGACTCATGTACTCTGAAACAGACATAGCCCATTAAACCACTCAAATATACCACCTTATTAATGTTTTATCACTTCACATCTAAGCAACAGCATACTATCAAGCTAAAAATATTTTTTCTATTTTAAAATGTCCAGAGACAAGTTGGTGTGTCAGAAAGTGCTTCCCATCTTAATGTTTGCTGGAAGATGAAGTTCTAGTTTACAAAAAAGAAGGATAGATTTAGGCTATAAGTATAATTCCATATAATAGGACATTCATTTATTTCAAACTTTTACTTCATTCTCATCCAAAATGAATCACTAAGTATAGTTTTCTACACAGAAGACATGTACCAAAGTCTATTTGTACACACAACTTTAAAAAAATAATAATAATTAAAAAGTTAACATTTTCATACTATACCATTTATCTTTTTACTTTAAAAATAAAAAAATAAAAAAAAATCACTGAAATTGACATATATCCACAGAAAGTTTTAATTCAGTCTGATCCAAAAAACTTTTATACACAGCTCTGAAAATAACAATCTGGCTTTGAAAGAATATTAGTTTAAATAGACTGATGTCATTCTGTTTTGTTTTTCATAATATTTTGTTCTATTGCTACTGAGCAGCCCATTTTTTTCTATAAAAGTTAATCATAGACTGATTTCTTTGATCTGTTTATTTAGTTAGTGCTACATTCATGGCCTCCCAAACATGTGCATGTAATTCCCAAACAAAACTTAAATCCTGATATTACTTTTCCATGGCTTCCCTGGAAGCCAGATCAAATATAGCCTTTTCAGTAGAACAGAAAATTTACAGGAGGACTCAGGAGAAGTTAATATACAAAATTTACATCGAAAAACAAAGGAGTCCACAGATCCAGTGTAAATTAGGGGTTTGATGAACAACTCCTCAAAGTTAATTAAATGCCAATTAACTGTCATTGACTTCCATAGGCTTTAGATCAGTTGTTTTAGTCAAGGTGTTTGTTATTTAAAAAGCAGATGGATGTTGTTTCCTTTTGTTATTTCTCTGAATTTGTATTTTACCAGACTGTATTGAATTTCTACCACAGCTTTGGATTTTATGAGGCTCAAGGATCAAGAACAAGATTGCAGTCTCTTAGCAGCATCTAGTATTTTGAATTGTGTGTTTTCCAGTAATGAATGTTTTCTACCAAATAAATAGATTTTTTGTTCTAGTAATACCATAAGTGGCATATTGTTATTACTTAGAAGTTATTTCAAATGTATATATATATGCATATATATGGACATATATGATATATTTGTGTGCAATGTATATAATTTAAATGCATACATGTCTTTTGTGTTATAAGCAAATTTCTTCATGGTAAAAAGAGATTATTTTACTTGTATTTGCAATCAAGCTGTACAACAATTTTACTGAAAGCACTTAATTATTTTATAGAAGAAAAGCAGCTTCAAATGTCTGTTTTTTCCTGTTCACTTAACGAAGATAGAATAGTTTTATTTTATTGGATGAATTTTTATTACATATTAATATATATTGTTATCTTGCGTTGTTATGTTATGTAACTTTATTATACAGTCATAGTCTGATCATCTATATGTCCCTTAAACTCAACTAAACCATTAGATTTTTGTTTGTCCTTTAGTAGCTTATGTAAAAAATATTATTTTTCAAAAACAGTGTCTTTTAGGTTAATGTATAGAAAATACAGTCTCTAGTTCTCCGTTTTAAAACCTAAAGACTGCGTACAGATGATTCATGATAGCCTAAAGAAAGACTTCAGGTATACTAATAAAATTTGATTATCAGTTTAAGTCTTCCTTAAAAAGCAATTTTTAGTGTGTCCACCTTGTGTTAATGAGCTATATCAAAAATTCCCTAATGACTGAGTAAAATCAATCATTGTGCTCCTTTTGTTCTCCATCTGTGCTAAGTGTATGAAAACTCTAGATTTTAAAAATCAGCAGGCCCTAGATAATTAGATATTCTTGACAAAGAACAAGCTTGTGTTGTGTCAAAGTCACTTCAGTGTAGCTGTTTCTCAGGCAGCAGAGACTGGGACATGCTGATTCAGAAATCAGAGTTTCTCTTCGCTTTCCCTTTTGCAAAGACAAGTCTTGACCTTGTCAATACACACTGACATTTTTGACTTAGAACTCCTGTTGTGTCTGTTTAGATTTCCCATCTAGACTACTATCAGTGGGGCATATCCATTACTATTCCCATATTAAAACTGAATAGAAAGACAGTTTAAGATGTTTACTTCCTTTTACTACCTGGAAGGAAAGAATGCTACGGCAGCATCTCTTCTAACTAAGAATCTCGTTGGTCACTGCTTTGATCATTACTGCCAATCTAGTAAACCCTACAGTTCCAGATGTACGTGCAAGAAGTGGGGTCTCTGGTAGCCAGGAAATTTGGGTACTTGAGGATCATTCACATACTAATTACACAAGAACAATACTTAGAAGAAAACTATATATGTGCCACTCTTGTTTTGAGCAGTGTGTTGGAAGCTTTACTGAAGAACATAGGGCATATAATATGTGATATCATTTTTAAGCAAAGAATGATTATTTCTCTTAGGTTTTGCAGAGCCAGGTACAAGGGATACCAGCTAAGACAGTTATACATCAAGAGCTGTAAGAACTACATTATAAAAGAGCACTACAGTCAAACAAAGTGATATTATGAAATACTAGAAATAAATGTATCTGCTCCCTCTTGCTTACAACACCGGAATCTTGTTGTAATTCAATAGGCAGAAAAAGCTCTCCTGAGGCCTAGGCAAGCATCTTACATAGACTTTTATTTCATCCCCTCATATAATTTGCTTCTTTTACAACCACCAGTGTACTTGAAAAACTGTTAGTCTGTGGTGATGCAGTTAAAAGGCATTGCCCTAATGCATCCACAAGCAGAAGGTAGCTGTCTGCACCAGTTTTAGAAAGGAGGTATGGGCCCAACATACACAAAGTGCCTGCATCTCGTATAGTTTCCTTTCACACCCTTTATAGTCTGCATGTAAAAAGCTAATGCAAGCTGTTGTAGTTGTCTATGAAGATACTAGACATGCTCATCTATGTTTTCTAATGGATCTTCTTCAACTGCTTGTGGTTATACAACCACAAACACACAACTTGTCTGGTCTTAAGCTCAGCCTGGGTATAAATCTCAAGATGAAAAGTACACTTAACTAGAGAAACTCTGGTCTGTAGAGACAAGGAGCATAGTTCTTTCATTTCCAAGAGTCCTTTGGTACCCCTTTGGCAACAGAGAGGTCCTAAGCAGTTTAATCTGAGAAGAGGGACACAGAGGATGAGAAAATATCAGGGAATTATGGAAGCTGCTGTAAGCAGAGGGAGAGGATGACCATACAAAACATTGCACAAGATATGACCCTTGCCCTGATCAAAGCATCAACAATATAATTGCAATATAAGTAGAATGATGCTTGCTTATTTTCTAAAATAGCAAGATGTGGTTGTGTTTTGCAAGCCTTGTGAAGCACTTGCAGTTGAGGAGTGAGAACTACTCAGATTCCTGCCAATGCATGAGACAGAGCATGAGACTCTTAATCTCAGGGTTGTGGATTCATGCCTCACACTGGGTGCCAATAAACCTGTCACAGTTTAGGGTCAGGGCGGCCTCTTAGACCTATAACAGATGTTCTCTGTTAACCCCCCTCCCTCCCCAAAGGGGAAAGGAAAAGGAATAAGGGAGAGAGACTTAGTGATTAGAAAAGGAAACTAAAACAGCTTTAATGAAAATGAAATTCATAGTAATAAAAATGGAATATATACAAATACATACAAAACCACTATCGAACCCAAGCCCCCTGGTGGTAATTACATTACCATCACTACTGATGCTGTGGAGCAGGGACCAGGAGAGTTCCAGACTGGGCCACCCAGCAGACGGGAGCTGTGTTCAGGAGTTGGATTCTGGTACCGGGTTCAGGAACACACAGATCACGACTGAAGGCAGAACAGACAGAGTCCTCCTTGGGTGCTCTGAAGAAGGAACCAAAAGAGGACCTGAGTCAAGCCAAACAAAGCTGGCAAAACAGTCTAGGGGGGAGAAGAACCCAAAGACCCTTCAGCTCCCTCAGCCTTGTGTCAAATAGGACGTACATGGGATGGTATACCTTGTTGGTCAGTTTAGGGTCACCTGTCCTGTCCGCTCCTCCCTGAAGGTGCAGCCTTTCACTGTCTGCACCCCCCAATGTGGTACACAAGATCCAGTAGTGGCCTTGGTCTGCACACCAGTCCCTGGTAGTAACTCTAAACATGAGGTGTTATCACTGCTAGAAGCAGACACTGTCTGTGAAAACAGGCTGCTAACTTCAGAAAGTGCAGTTAGTTGGAAGAACTGAGTTGAAAAGTAAAATCACTGAACAGAATTAGTTCTGTTCTCACTCAAACCAGCACAGCCTTGAATTATAGCATCTCAGCAGACAAAGCTTGAATTCTGGGTGTGTAGTAATTCTCAGTTTGTTATGGGAAAATCAACATGCAGCAATAATGAACTTATTGGGGGAAAACACTTCGAAGTTTTAGGAGAGAGTGCCACACAAATTCAAGTGATACATGTACTGAAATGTTCACATATAGCAGTGATGGGTTTTTTACAAATTCATCCAATAGTATCTTTAATCCCTGGACCTCTGACCTATACTAAGTATCACATTCCTGAAATTAAATCCAGGGCAGAATTGTAACAACTTTTCTTCCAAAATTTAATTTTTTGAAAAGATTATATTACTTTCCATCACAGATCTGGAATTTCAGCCTGATATGCCAGAAGTGCTAAGCAATGCCAGCTGCCACTGAGACTCCCATACACAATAAATTCCCATCTCAATAAACAAAAAAAAGCCTTTTCCAAGTTCTGTTCCTGAAATTCATGCTTCCTGCCACTAAGCTCATAGAATCACAGAATGCTTTGTGTTGGAAGGGTCCTTTGAAGCACATCTACTCCAACCTCTCTACAGTGAGCAGGGACATCTTTATCTACACGAGGGTGCTCAGAGCCCCATCCAACCTGACACTGAATGTTTCCAGGGGTGTCTACTACTCTGGGCAACTCTTCCAGTATTTCACCACCTTCAGCTTAAAAAATTTCCTCTGTATGTCCAATCCGTATCTCCTCTCTCTTAGTTTAAAAACATTATTCCTTTGTCCTATTGCAACAGACTTTGCTAAAAAGATTGTCCCCATCTTCCTTACAGGTTGCATTTAAGTGTTGGAAGGCTGCTGTAGGGTGTCCTTTCTCTTCTCCAGGCTGAATAAGCCCACCTCTCTCAGCATTTCTTCACAGGAGAGATGTTCCAGCCCTCTAATAATTTTCTGTGGCTCTTCTCTGGACCCACTCCCACAGGTGCATGTCTTTCTTGTGCTGAGGACTCCAGAGCTGGAAACAGTACTCCAGCTGAGGTCTCATGAGAGCAGAGTAGAGGGGCAGAATCACCTCCCTTGACCTACTGATCACACTTCTATTGATGTAGCCCAAGATACAGTTGGCCTTTTGGGCTGTGAGTGCACATTGCCAGCTCACATCCAGCTTTTCTTCTATCAGTATGTCCAAGCCATTCTTGGCAGGGCTGCTCTTGATCCCTTTATCCACCCAGCTTGTACTGATACCTGGTCGGTATTGCCCCAGCACAGGTGCAGGATGAAATAATTATCCAAAACACCTCCCTAGAGAATAAAATTTCTAAATCTTACAAAATGACAATAATTTATTTCCCTAATCCTTTCCACTTCAATTTGGGCCAAAATAGATCAATCACAGGTGTGGAATAAAAGTTCAAATGTGTCAGATTGAGTAATTCCACCTTAGTAACATGAAAATTACACATTTAGAAATCATAATTTGTCACAAGCTAGCATTTAGGAAAAAGAAACACTACTAAAATACAAAAGTCTTTTTTTTTTCTCCCTAACATTTTTTAATTTTCTCAGAATTTTATTTCACTGAAAAATGTTGGAAGCATTTTCATTGTGTCTATTTTTCAGAAATACCTATGCATATGTCCATGTGTGTGTTGCCAACCAGGGGGCTTTCAGAGAATGTTTCTCACTTAACATGGGCATGTGAATGTCCCTGTGACTTCCCTCATTACACTCACGCTCTAATTTTTATTTCAAATCAGTTTCAAACAAGTTTCGTCAGCATGTTGAAATCACGCTCTGTGATAAGAATTTTCATGTAGTGCCTATTCTTCACGTTTGTAAAAAAAAAAAAAAAAAGTAACTAAGAAGCAGCAATTTTACAAGAGTAAATCTCTTTAACATGTTAAGTGCTAAATTACTCACAGCACCATGGCCTTATAACTGTATACAGGCAAGGCAATGCATGATTTTCTGAAATTCTAGCAGTGTTTTAGATCTTTGAAGGCACTGCTTTCAACACCAGAGGTTTAAGCAATAGTTTTCATTTATTTTAATAATAATACTTTCTCAGCTAGTAAGTTTTTCAGCAGTTGACAGAAGAAGCCCATGGAAACCTCTGTGACTGTGTGTGTGAGTATGCAACACTGATTAATACATTGGCTATCTGCAGAGTATGCTTTGGTTACAATGACTCACAGTAAATTGCAGCAAAATCACCATAATCCACTGCCCTCTACCACTGAAAAGCTCTTGAAAGTAAGGAAGATGCATGCATTTAAAGAAGGCATTCACAATGCATTCACAAGAATAAGAATGATATATATATACTAAGGTTTACTAGTGACTCTGGCTTTTATCGAGAGATTGGTATCAGCTAGATAAATCATCTGCATTCCATATTATCAGGCTTTCAAATGTAATTGATATCATCCATCTAGACCACACAGGTCTATACTTCAGGTAAAATCAAAGCAAAGCTGTGTGGTCTAGTTTGTTAGCACTGTAAAGACAACTTATTGTTAACCTTAAGATAAGCCACTGCATTTAAATCTATTTATAGCCACCTTCAGTAAGTATGCCTGGATTCTTTTCTACTTTCCAGGTCAAAGTCACAAAGGCTGACACAGGAAAGTGTAAATTACACTTCTTTGCATCAGCAAATCCCTTTGCATAAGACAGGGAGTAAATTTCAGCTGAAAACAGTGATCTATTTCACTGCTACCTTCTCTCAGGATTTCCACTACAGAATAAAAGAGTGGGCAATTCAATTTTGATAAAGCTGTCAGTGGAAGTCATTGAAGAATTACAGACCTTGACCACCCCACTTTTATGTCAGAATTGCCTACTTTTAAAAGCTTGTACTAGTCCTTCAAGCCAGGTAACAAAAAGAACTATAAAAGGAGATTGCGTCTTGTTTGTGATCTCATTTCCTCTGAAAGGCAATTAAAATAGCTTCTGTTTGCTTCTCATGGAAGAGAATCAGTAAAGAGAGAAGAGTGCTGTATGAATCCAGTTATTTAATTGCTCTCATGGAACCAAAACAACCAGCTTGCAAATATAGTAATACTAATAATTTTAAAAATCTATCTCTGAAGGCCTATCTCAGTTTAATACTCTTGGCATCCACAACAATGTAAATTTATTCTCTGCCCTGCCACCTTAATTCATGGCATACTGTTCCCTACCTCCGCACACCCACTGTCTGTGGGGCTATCCCCATAAAGTCAGTGTAACAACAGAGGGAATCAGACTTCTCAATGATTCAAAAACTCAAAATAGCTTAAAAATAATCTATCTTTTTACAAAGGAAAGATCTTCCTCAAACCACCCAGAGGTACTCAAGATATCTAAAATGATTGCTTGGGAAGGGAGAAGTAGGGACTCAGCTCTAGATCCATCCCTCAGAGACTTCTAATATACGTCCCTAGCTGAATTTCCATGTGCACACTGGTGCATTTCGTAAAGTCTGGACAGAGGCCCAAATGTAGTTTACAATCCTTCTTTCACAATTACAACTGGTCAAGGAGGTTGACTCATGTCTGCTATTTATAACTTATGTCTCATGGCTTCTTGTTAGAGAGCAGGCTGTGCTGTGAGCTGGGTGATTGATAGTGAGTTAATGGTTCCATTGTCTGCAGTAATGCAGAAAGTAAAATTCTCATGCATCAAATTGAACAGGAGCTTTATCACCAAGGCTTTGTGCTTTTAAGTGGTGCTGTCACTAATACTCCTGAAAGGAACCGTGATCAGGACTGGAAGTGCTAGGATGAGTCTCTTGATATCTATGTTATTAATACTTCTGTTAACTCACCAGTGTACAAAAGTTACAGGGGAAGCCTTGTCAGAGTTGTTGTTATGATGAATGCATTAGGATAGACAGAAGAAAGGCAATTTTTCACCTTGCCTACAGTAGCATCTGTGGGGGTTTTTTTGTTCACTACTGCAGTTAAGTGATTACAATCATTTACTCAAAATAATTGTTAAAACTGTTTTAACAACTTATGTTCAATGCCGGCATTGCATTGTTTTCCCCTGCTTTACCAGACCTAAAACTGTACACTTCCTCCATAATACTCCCCCTTACTGAACTGACTGTCAGTGTGGACACTAGTGAGAGTGGCTTAAAATACAGGCATGTTTACTGAAGAGACACAGCAACCATCAGTCTTCCTAGATCAAGTTCAGTTCAGTCTTTAATAGGCAAGGAACTTTAACTTCACTGTCATCATTTCTTCAAAACTATTCACAATACCAGGTCTTCTGGATTCTACAGTATGTGTTCAGTACAAATGTGGAGCTGGAAACTGGTTGTTACATTGGTTTCCACTTGCCTGCAGAGTTTTCTTCACTTGATATGGCACGAATTCTGTTGGAACAATATTACAGCCACTCACACTGGGCCTGATGTAATGCCTCCAAGGGTCTGGAAATGTTACTGGCTTTAACCTCAGAGGTGTAGAACTACCCATCTGTCCTACCAGAGATGTGGTTTGGTGAAAAAGGCAAAAAGCCTCAGCATCCTTCATTTTATTGCTCTACCCTGAGACCTGGGATTCACAGACTTTTCCCTGTGAACTGAGAAAATTCATAGGTTTGTGTAGATATTTGTCCTGTCATTGCATTTTTGAAAACATTTAACTCAGGGGGTAAGACATGAAAGTTACTACAGCCCTGGTATCAGTAGGATTAAAGTTCCAATTATATGTTCCAGGTTTTTTTTCACATTTTTGGCCAAAATAAAGTCAGTAAACTACTACACACCAGAGTCTTACTCATACCGATTTTCAGTGTTATTACTTTCTCTCTTAGGCTTTTTCTCTACATGACTGCGAGGGCTTTGAAGATCAAGACCCAGAGAATTAATACATTGGCCAAATCGGAAAAAAAAGAAAAAAAAAGAGTCAACTGAGCTACTATTGACTTCCAGGAGGACACAGCACTTGCAGTTTAGTACTTTCACAGGGAAACTTAACAGCAGAGAACTCCTAGGAAAGTCACATCAAACGTATAGGATTTGGATGATGAAGTAGTGTTGCCCTACTTCTGCCAAGAAGTCCTGAAAATATTCTGCCCAGGACTTTTGGCACAGAAACATATGGCCCCATGCTGTCTAAAGTGTTGGATGTGCACATGAAATTTCCTCTGTGTGCACTGGCTGCCTGTGAGCTCAAGCACAGCAGAGCTGTTAGATACAGCCTGCATTCCCCACAAAAACATTCAAGTTTTCAGTTTCTGCCCAGAAACAAGTTTCAGACAGGGAAAGGAGACGTGTTCAGAGAAACCTACATGGATGATGTTCCTAATAAATGTCAGTATCACAGTTTGTATTTCACTTCTATTTGCCCATTAGAATTTTACATACAATTTTATCTCCCACTGTGAAGTAAGGCAGTCCTGAAATGACGCTATAGGCAACATAACGTGCAATTGTGTGTGGCACGACAAAAGCTTATCCAAAACCCCCAGTGTCAGCATTACTGGAACAGTCACATAACAGAAAATAGAACTTTTTGGAGTTAACACTGAAATTTTCATACAAAGCTGGATAGAAGTTGTGTCTGAATAAAAAACACAGGATGGGATACTTTGTATGTAAATCCTAGTGTGTTCAGGGTGCTAATCTTCTTAAAACCATATACTTTTGTAGAAAGTGCTGACACAAATTCTCTCAAACAGCGCATTTCACATAATAATTTGCAACAGAGAGAAGTACATTTACCATGTAATTAAACATAATGACACTGGTTGTGCTTTTCATAAAGGTATAAATGGCAGCACATCATACAGGAAGAAAAAGGAAGTGTCCCAGTTAAAATTTTTTTGTTATAACCAATGGAAGAAAATACCCACATTTAGCTAATTATTACCACTGGTTTCAGTGGCAAAGAAATGAAACCTCAACTTCCTACCAGAAGGGTGGTGGTGTGTGTGTATCGGTCAAAAGAAGAACTTGCAAATGCCTAAAATAGAAGAAAAGGTAGTAAAACAAACACTGCTAACAATTTGTTCTACAAACTTCCTAACTCATCTCTAAATACTATTTATCTTTATAACTTTACCTGTCATGTCAGAAAAACTGTTATCTTTATTTTTCTACTTTTTAAAATTTCTTACATTAAATCTGTTCACTTTGCAGAAAAAAATGTATCTGGAAGTAGTCTGAGATTTACTATGCATAATTTTATATATTGAACCTCTTTCATTTATAAGGTTTTGATGACTAAGTCATGCAGACAGAAGCAAAGCTGAAGATAAAATGACAAAAGTTCTCTTTTCAGAACAGTTTACCCTGATAAAATAGTCAATTAAGATGTTTCTTTAGCCATGGTCCACTATTAAAACACCAGTTAGGAATTTAAGAATGTGGAAACTTCTAGTTCATGTTCAGTGGTATCATGAAAAATGTTAAATTCCCAGAGCAGCAGTATTTCCTTTTGCTAATTTGGTCATCTGCTGCTGCTTTAGGGCAATATGCAGTTATACGCATATTGAGTTATCATTTTGATTCACCATCCAGTCAACAAGAACTGCAAGGAAGGTAAGACAACCTTAGTCTTATGTAGCATTTCCATAGCTTCCAAATGAAGCAAATAAAGCAGTGAAAGACTTTCTCTCCCTTCACAGTAGCTTGCTTTTAAAAGTTAGAATAGAGATTTGCCTCTTGGCAGTGCTAGTAATGTTAGGACATCACCTTAGCATAACAACTTTAATTGTACAACCATAACCTTTCACCTCAATTATGTTCAGTCTTGGGTTATTTATTACTGATGCCTGGTGCATTTTCAGTAATGGGCTTTTTACTTTTGTCTTGCATTTTTTTCTAACAAAATATTTTATACTCCACATATATTATCATTAAAGGTCCCTTGATTAAGGTTCTTTCTCTTTGACAAGTCTAAATGCAATTAAAGTGCAAGAAAGTCCTGAGAGAGCTATTTCTTATTTCACTTTTATTTGTCCATCATGGTTTTTTATTCTCCCTTGGCTTTATAATATCACCTCTACCTGTGAGGAAAAGTAGCCCTAAAATGATCCTATGAAGACCTATAACTTGCTAGGTCATTTAATGTGAACAAGCTTAACCCAAGACAGAATAAGCTGAATATATTTTGTGATCTATACTAGTGCACATTAATTACAGATCTGAACCAAAACCTACCTTTTCTCCAAACACTTGGTATCTTCCTCTGTTCATTAAGCCTAAAATTGATTTTCGCATCTGCAGTAGTACACTGACTTACTACACTGACTGTAATTATGATGAATTTAGCATAACTGATGACTGTATTTATTCCTGAGTTATAGGAAGGCAATGCATAAGCATGGAACTAGAGAGCATTTACTTACTCCTGATCCTCCTTTCAAGGATGTTTTTCCTATAGCATTTCTAATCTTGTTTGGAGATCTCATTCAGTCTCAATACAAGGGAGAAATAACTATACTTACTTTCCTATACTATAGGCACAATATGTAAGATCAATCACTGTAAAATGAGGCCTTGTTCCTGTCGTCCTACAATGGTAAAAGCTGCACTCACATGGAGCTTGATTTACCTCAAAGGTACACAGTCACAGCAAACCACTGTTGAGTTGTAAGTATGGATATTCAGTCCCTAGATCCCCTTTAATCTAATATCTGTGCCTATATGCGTCAGACCAAAGGCACAGACAATCCACCATCTCTAACCAGTGACAAAGAGACCTTTTACTGGATCTTCTAAGATGACTCTGTTTTGTCCAAACATCACTGATTTCAAAGGCAGAAAAAGATTACTGCCCTGAAGTTATGAAATTGCAGACGTAGTTAACATAATTTTTTTGGCACCAAGTTTAATTCAAAAGGATTAAATAAGTGTATTCATAGATTTTTAAACCAATCAAATCTAGAAGCCATTTCCTGCATTAATTTTCCAGCTAACTTAATTATACAGCCCCAGGCTCTGGCTCATGATGAATTAACAGAGTTGTAAAAATCTCGAGCCCAAGTCTACCACATATTAATCACCACATCTGATGTAAGGAAAACAGTCTTTATTGTGGTTTTTGGATTTCAAATCAATCCAGTAACCATAGGTGATGTAGCTGTACTCCACTTTAAAAACAAAAAAAGATTTTTTTTAATTAGTATTTCTCATGACTTAGTAATGTGTGGGAATAATAGATTGTCGTATGTGAAAGAGGTCTGAGGAATATTTAAAGCAGAATAAAGTGTTTATTGTAAACTAGTGAGAAAAACTATGCATATCTGGTGGACAAGAGTTCACTAATACTGCCCACCACATAGCATTTTCTTCCTAATATTGCAATTGCTTTTTTCCTCTTTATCATGCAAAAACTGCCTAGTTCATGCTCTCCCAGCAAATGAATCATAACTGCATGATGAGCAATTCAGCCATGGCTTACCAATCTGAACACACATTCCCTTTCTGCCCCACATACATCTTGAGTTTAATAGTGGTTTGCTAGGACAGCAGGGGATGGGGTGTGCAATTCTCATTTAGTATTAAATAAATATATGATAAATATAATAAATAGCTTCAAAAACAGATAGAGGGAGGAAAAAATAACCTTTGTGCTGGCAGAACTTTTCTGTGGTCAAGCTGATGCATATTGTGAGTATGTAATAGCTTGATAGCAAATAATCAAAGAAGAAAATCCATGGAAATGAGGGGGTATTAAATAGCTCCAGAAAAACTTCCCATTATACTGAAGATTATTGAAATTTCCTTCATGAAAATATTTTTAAAGTGATATCTTCAAGGTTTGATTTACAAAAGAGCAGTGCCTGTTAGACTGCCCTGATCCAGAAGTCCTTTGGAAAGGCTTTAAGGGATACCTCTGAGCAGTGGGTCAAGCTCATCATTTGCATACACTTAAATGCTATATTGAATTGGTGCAACATCCTGTAGAGATAAAAAGTCAACTATTATATTAGAATATACTGTTATGGTACAGCATTTTACTTTGTTAAGGTTGCTTTGAATTGTCTTGTGCCTTTCTGAAAGGTGAAGCAGAGTTATGTTTATATCTGAGATCCAGGAAAGTAATTATTAATTAATTCTAATCTCTCTAGCATTAACCATACATGACCACAAAAAGCTCACCTGCTTTGCACCTTTGCAGATAATGTCATTCAGGTAACAGTATCTATATCAACTACAGCACTATCAGTACCTTCTTCCCAACAAAGCAGAGTCATGACTACATTTTGAGGTCTAACAGCAGTTTCCTACCTATGTTCTGCTCTTAAAGAATAAGTCCATTAAATCAGGTGCAAAGACATCTATGTCAGGTACTGGAATTCCTTCTTGCCTTTTTACAACAAAATCATCATAATGCCACTGTCATGACATTGTATGTTAAGCAACTGCAATATATTAGGGGAATAAGTGGAGCTGTGACATGAACATAAAAAACTTTAAAAATTCCACGGTTTTATTCTTTTCTAAATGACTGGTAGAATGTGTGAACTCCACAGGTTCCTGGGATGGTTGCATGTTTATATCTGAGAAACCCCTTGCTTAGTTAATCCTAAAGTTGTATAGTTAATAAATCTTACAAGAGGATTTTAAGAAAACCTTAGTGAACTCATACATTTTAGAACACTCCTATGTTTAAATAGGTACTATTGCTTAGGAATAACAATACTAGTTTAACAGATGCTGCATGACATTGGAAAGCAATACCTTTTTGATAAATAAAGACCTCAAGAACATCAAACTCAAATGGGTGCGGGTTTTTTGAGAGTGAGGATGTAATGTGTTATGGATCTCAGATGATTCTGAGAATTATGTCATGGCCTCTTCACCTGAAGGACATATTAATACAACTCTAAAGCAAAAGCATTTTGACAAAACTCCCTTTAAACTGTCTAGAAAATCTTAGAAGTGCATAGAAAATTAAAAATTGATGAGGAGGCACATAAGAAGGAGCCCCAGAACACTATTTCAAGTGCTCAGGAACATGACAACACTTTTCAGATCCAAAATGAGGTGTGACAACACGGTCCACCATTCCTGCTGATGCTAGACACTATGAAAAATAACACCAAACTTAAAGGAGTTCTGCCCAATTAATATAAGAAGCGTGCTCTTAGGGGCCCACAGAAGAAACACTGGATCTGGGAGTCATAGATTCTGGTCTCTAGTCCAAGGACTGCTATAAGTCTTGCTGCTGTCTCATAGCTGGGGCATTTTTCTTAGAAGTGAGGGTTTGATCTCTCTCTAGAAGATGCAAGTGAGAGAATTCAGACCAAAAGACTATTACAAACTGAAAAGTTTGCAACCATTGGACACTACTACTACCATTATATTTTAGAGTGTATTATTTTTACTCAATAAAACAACTCAGCACCTAAGATTATGCATAGGTTTTAGGCTGTGAATTTCAACTTCACAGGCATAGTGAAACACATAAAATTCTGGAGAAAAGTGAATGGTAGAAACAATTCAGGATTCACCACTTGCTGGTTTACATCTTCAATCCCATTTAATGATGATTGTTGTGAATTCAGTTCCTTGGCAACTTACTATCCTATACATTGCTCAGGGACTATAAACACTTAGCTGGGGTTATGAGATTTCACAGGGCAGCGATGCAAAATACAGCTGAATTCTCTTGGCAAGGATAGCTTTCAGTGAATGTTTTGTTCATTCCAGTTTGGATCTCCTCACCAAGACTGGTAGGTTTCCCATATTAGACATCAGAAGAAAATGTCAAGGTTGACTTGTAACCAGAGATCTCTACCATTTCAGATTCAGAGGTCGCTGTGGAGTAAACATGGGTAATGCATTTCTATTTCAGTGTATTCCCAAAGGGATAGAAATTTGGATGGTTTGTGGGGCTATGAATGTGTCATCTCTAAAGTTGCAAGCATCTGACTTGCTGACCCCAGTACTATTCTTTTAATCTAATTCATTGTATAATACATGTGCATTTCACGTACTTTAAGTATACCTTAATTTCTTCTTCTGTTATCTTTTCTATGCTGCTTTTCATCTGAGATCAGAAAGTTGAGATCTTAGCAGATGCCTGGTGATGATAATGAAGAACGAGGGCCAGAGTAATAATTTTGATTGTATGAAAACTGAAATAGAAGTATTCAAAATGTGTTGAAAACCTAAAGCATTCTGGTTTTGAGGTATATTTTTTAAGAGAACTGGAATTAGTTGGTTTCATTCAGTTGTTGGGCTTCAGTTCAATTCGTTGCACTCAATTGGCTATCAGGCCTAAATGTTACAAAACAAATTTGTCTGACCCAAATACATCCTTTGACATCAAGTAGAATTAATTCCAGTTTAGCATTATACATACATGTTTTCAAAATCTATTATCTCCACTTTTTCTTTTTTTTTTTTTTAAAGGAAAATGACCAGAGTAGCATGCCCAAAACAAGACTTCAAATGCTTATTAATACACCAGAACTGTATTTCCAGAGATTTCATGCTGCTAAAGTTAAGTTTTGGGGTTTTTTTTAACAGTACCTATGCACTACAGAATTAATTGGTATAAAGCACAATGCTGCAAGATGCACCAACTTCTCTGAATTAACACACATGATGGTCACAACATCAATAGATGGAGAAAGAGCAACTGATATCATTTACCTGGACCTGAGCAAAGCCTTTGACACTATCCTGCATGACATTCTGGTCTCCAAGATAGTGAAATACGGATTTGATGGATGGACAATTCAGTGGATAAAGAACTGGCTTGATGTCCGCTCCCAAAGAGTCAGTGGGTCTGTATGCAAGTGGAGACCAGCGACAAGTGGAGTCCCTCAAGGATCAGTACTGGGACCAGTCTTGTTTAATATCTTCGTCAGTGACATGGACAGTGGAATTGAGTACACCCTCAGCAAGTTTGCCGATGACACTAAGCTGTGTGGGGCAGCTGACACGCTGGAGGGAAGGGATGCCATCCAGAGAGACCTTGACAGGCTGCAGAGGTGGGCCCATGCCAACCTCATGAAGCTCAACAAGGCCAAATGTAAGGTACTCCATCTGGGTCAGAGCAATCCCAAGCACCAATATAGGCTGGGCAGTGACTGGCTTGAGAGCAGCTGTGAAGAAAATGACTTGGGAGTGCTGGTGGATGAGAAGCTCAACATGAGATATCAGTGTGCTCTTGCAGCCCAGTAAGGCCAGCAGGTTGAGGAAGGTGATTCTCCCCCTCTACTCCACTCTCATGAGACCTCACCTGGAGTACTGTGTCCAGTTCTGAAGCCCCTATTACAAGAAGGATGTGAATGTGCTGGAACTTGTCCAGAGAAGGGCCACAAGGATGATCAAAGGTCTGGAGCACCTCTCCTATGAGGACAGACTGAGAGAGTTGGGGTTGTTCAGGCTGGAGAAGAGAAGGCTCCAGGGAGACCTTATTGTGGCCTTCCAGT
>WTSP01005355.1:28377-56314 GCA_025331215.1 Actenoides lindsayi | reverse complement strand
ATATATAAATTCAAATTCTACAGATTTCACTGAAGATTTCAACATGAAACAAACTGCTAACAGTTTGTGTAGTGCAAACTGACTATTGCTGTCTTAACCATAGCTATAAATAAAAATAACACCTTCACTGTGAAACAAATGAGGAAGTCTGAATAGCCAAGGGGTCTGCAAGATCCTGCAAGTGGATCAAAGGAAAACCAAGCAACTGAAACAGTCATTCTCAAGCACTCTGCTGCTTGCTTCTGTTAAAATGGCTATATATCTTTTCTATAGTAAACCCTTTCCATTCTGTCTATCACTCTGCAGGGTATTGTGTTAACAAATGATGCAGTGTGCTTTTGATGGTGCTCTGACACTGTATCACTACACCACATGAAAAGAATTTTCTAGTACTGCAGCTGTGCCATTTTTGCCCTCAAATTCACCTTTTCAAAATGAATTGCCTTTAACTACAAAGAATTCAGATGCTGGACATGGATCTCTAAGTGATCTGCCTATACAGCAAGCCCACAACTGTTTGTGCCATTACAGTTACCAGGCTTCTGGCTGTTACCTTGCTCAGCACCACAATTTAGGAATGGCACTGAAGAATACCGGCTGTGACAAAGAGAGGCTGGAGGGCTGTTAGAGCAGGAGAGAAGACAGAAAAGTAGTGTAAAAGAACATCTGTGTCCATCAAAAGCAGACAACTTGTGCAATGTTGTTGCCTAGGATTGAGGCTAGGGCTGCTTGAAGCTGGGGGACATCAGAAATGAGATGAGTACTTCAGTAGTGAAAATTCCCATCCTGAGAGTGAACAACAGAACCTGATGAAAAATTGAATATCTTCTGAGGTGTCCAGTACAACTGTCAAAACACAATGGTAAAGTTTTACCTGTTTCTTCCACAACAGGACAACATGGCAAAGTAAGGTTTCTTTAGCTGCTATTAGTCTTCAGGTCCTGCAGAATCAGGCATAAGACTGTCTAATCTGAAGTCATTCCTGTTTCCTAAAATCTTCTGTTTCCAAATCATGTACATATATCCTACACTCTCTGCTCACTGCTTGTTTGCCCAGAACTCTTGTTCTTTAGAAAACCTCTGAAGAAAATTCAGGACCCACATGGTCTTCTTCCACCTTTCAGAAAAACACCACTCTTCATTTCAGAAAAACTCTTTATAACAATACCTTCATCTAGCCTCTTCCACTTACATACTTTTTCTCTCTTTCAAGGTTCTCAAAAATGTCCTTTAACTACACTATTTTTGCCCATCATTTTTTTAAATCTAGACTTCAGTGCCTCCACTCAAATGTCTCCCAGCATAGCTGGGAGTCTCCACTGACATCTTTTCTGACAAGTCCAAAGCACACTGGGGGAGAGATCTGACACCGTTGTTATGCATGTTCTAAAACAGGAAATGGCGAGAAGCAGTGCGGACTACCCATTCTTCACATCCTGCAACAACCTTTGGAAGATGCATCCTGATCTTGAGGAGCAAAGCTTACCTTCAGTCTACTGCTGTTACCTGAGGAAATGCATCAGAATATATATATCCTGGCTCCAATGACAGACGCGTTGCTGTTAATATTTTCAACACCTGAAGTTTACTAATTCAAGCATGAGTTTTGCTCACTGGTTTTAGAATACAAAACTTTCCTGTGCAAACACTTATGTGGATATTAATTAATCATCAAACTTTGGTGCAGAAGCAATTATTTTAGTTCATGATCTAATCCCGATACCCTATGCTCCTGTGAAAGAGACAGTGAAATCTAAATCACATAAATCAGCTAGCTTAATTTCCTGCTCCTCACTGGATTTTTGGCAGCAAGTTGGAAAAGGCTTTCTACAGTCAATTCCAACTACCACAAGTTCATAGAAAGAAAGAAAAATTAATAACTTACTGAGACCAATAGGCTCCCATCTCTGTAACTCTATTAAAAATTCTATTTAAGAATTAAGAATTCTATTTAAGATTATACTTGCATAAAAAAATTCTGCTTAAAATATATTTTTCCTACTATGTCTCTGGTAAAGCAAAAGCAAACAAATATTAAAGAACATACTTATACATATTTAAACATACTTATACATATTTAATGTGATGATGTTTTTAATGCTGCCATTGCTTATTTTGCAGAAATCTGTATTGATTTATAAATGTAATAGATTTCTAAAGAACTCTGTGATTTCCAGCAATGAAAAATGCTCTATGTTTACCATATCTCTCTCTGTGAGGATTTAATGTTATTTATTAAGTCTTACCTTGTGTCTGAGCAAAGGAGACTGTTAATAAGAGATTCTTGCTCTGAGGCAGAATCCCAGTAAGACTTTGACCACAGAAGCTGACCTTTACTGTGTTCGTTGCATTTTATGTACTTTATGCATTAAGAATTTGAGAAAGCACGTGGAGTCAAATAAAAGTTCTGTTTGGAACACAATCCTCTATTTATTTTTCTAGTCACATCTTCAAAAATAATTCATATATATCATAAAAATACTGTTTAAATGCAGTTTACATTGAGACTAGAGGCTCTTGATTGAAGATCAAACCAGAGCAAAAGTTCCAGTTTGATGATATCAAAATCTCTCTCCTTGCTCATGAGAGAGCTAGGCCAAAAAATTTTTAAATGCCATAGCATTAACTCCATTTGACTTCTATCATCCTGACATTTGAGATCAGTTCTGCAGATGAACTTTTCACTGTCATGAGTTGCAACATTATTAGATTCAAAAAATACATTCTTCTGGTTTTACATCTGATCTGGGACAAATCTGCAAGGGACTAGCAGGATAAAAATGTGAGGATGTGGTTCACACAGAAGTCTATAAATTTACAATTTGATTAAAGCAGTACAAAGCATGATGTAATGAAAGCAGTTCAAAGCATGATGAAGGGAATCAGAAATTACTGGTATTTTGTGTATATGTGTGATAAAAATCACACATTAGATAGGAAGGAAAAGTTACCGTCAGATGCACACATCAAAATTTCAAAGGAAGCCATGAATGTACAAGCAATATTTGAGACCCAAAATGACATTCTGGTTCCTACCGTTTTCTTTATAACCACACCACTCTTGGGACCATAAGTGTTTCAAGGTGTGAAAACATATGTATAAATTAATATTTTTCTATAAAACAAATCACATTATGCATACTCTGTCTTTAAACTTAGGCAGATCAAAACCCCAATTCAGTGGGCTGATGAGAATGAGAGAACTGTAAGCCTGGATTTTAATTGAGACCAGAAATACTTTACTTACAGAACCAGTGATTCATATTTTTTCCTGGAGTGTTGCCATTCTAGGATTTGCACACTTCTCTGGTCCCAACAGAGGATTAGCCAGATGTTCCATAGCACATGTGTAGCACACCTGCTTCATGCTGAAGCATTTGGCTTTTGTGGCCAATGAATGGGAGGAGGTGGAGAGGAGCAGTGGGAAGGAAATGAGGATTTTTGATATCCATCATTCAGGGCCAGGCACCCTGCTGGGAAACTTGCATACTTTCAGAAGCAGGAGACAGTGGTTACTGGATAGAAAACTTACTAGCTCCTGACCCTACACAGGGGAGCTTTACTGTGGGACATCTAGCTGACAGTTATCCCTGGAGAGGGGAGAGGCAAGGCTGAAAGTTAATCAACACAAAGGAACAGCAGTTGTCAAGACTGAGCCTGTGACTGGGATAGCTCTTGTTAACAGGAACTCTGGGTTCCGGTACCTCTGGTATTTGGGATGCATTCTTGTGCTTTATCAGCACATCAGTCAACTGTTGAGTGAGGGGCTGAAACACTACTGGCTGTGGCAATTCATAGACAGCTTTCTGAGAGGAAGAAGAAGTGTCATTCTTCATCAGTGATTGAGGGCTGGGCTGGAGCATGCTATATACAATGGTCATGCTACAGAAGACAGGAATTCAGCTGCTGATAAAGGCTGGGAAAGCATATGCATATTTGTTTGATGAAGTTTGGAAGTATAAATTTAATGTTAGTGTGATTTAATTAAATATATATAACATCAGGGTGAAAGTCTGGATATAAAACAGCAGTAAATCTGCTGCAGCATTGTTTAAAAAAATATTCTTAGTATTTAAAATACTATATTTCTGCAGTAAACATTGTAGAATATTTTAAAATATTGTAAAAATATTTTTAATTTCGTAAAAATACTGTAAACTACAATATTTCCCACCTACACTAAACATGTATTCTGTAAAAAACCATGACTGAAAACCCAAGACTGTGATCAAGTCAAAATATCTTCAAACTGGAAAGGTTTAGTAGGGCTGATATTCATCAGCCACATTTGTTGCCCATGGAAGAGTATCTAGAATTTCTTATGAGCTGAAAACTTGGTTGATTTTCATACTCTAGTTACTGGAGTGTTAAATTGAGTTTTTAAGCAAAATTGATTTTAACACATCTGGAAAAAATAAGCATGCTGGAACCCCTGTTGGTTCCTATAAAACAAGCATTAAGATAACATATTTTAATAATTTTCTTGTTTATATAACTGTAAATACCATATGTGTTCAGCAATATTTTCAGAAACTGTCTTGTTTGTGAGTAAGAACAGAAACAGTGCTAGACTGAGTTCTCAGTCTTTCATATAAGTGATCAGATTCAGACTGATTAGCTCCTGCCTTTACAAGAAGAAACTATCTCTTCTACAGCACATTGGGTGGCCTGTGATTCCTGGTATTTTGACTGCCTGGCACCCCACACAGTGTTACTAGTCAAGTCCCTGGACCAAATATGTTATTAAGAAATACATTTGCATTTTCTGTGCTTTTGCTGAATGAGTACAAGGCATGATTTATAAACAGAATTAATCTGATCAAAGAAGCATCATGTTATGGACACTGAGAACAGGAATCATGAAGTTGCCAGGGTGAGATATTAGCCAGGATATTGGTGCCAAATTCCTTTTCAAAGATTGAACAACCAAGTGCCTCATCAAAAAGGAAAAAAAAAAAAATATTCAGTCTCTGAAACAGAGGCTTTATCTGGCTTTTTATTTGGTACTTAGTCCATACTGTATGTATTTTGTTCATCGTCTCTAAAAGTAATCCTTTCATCATGATAAGAGGAATTGCTAAATTAATGTTACACATGGAGCAAAACAAATTTTCTTGTCCTGCCATTCCCTGTTTTTCCTTTTGTGTCTGTATCTCTGTAGCTGGGCTCATTCATCTACCCAAATACTTGTGGTTCTGTTGAAAAACATCCAGGTGGGCTGTGCTGGTGATTAGCCTGAGCAAAGTTGGACTAATGTCTCAGTGACCATTAGAAGGGCAACTGAGGAAAACTGGGACTAACAGCTATTTGGAAAGCAATGTGTAAAAACTGGCTTTTCGGACTTCAGCAGGGTGGTTCAGTGTGAGAGGAAGTAAGAGGAAATGGATTGGGATCTTGAGGGAACTCTTCATATTAAGCTTTTGTGTGGGTTTGGGGTTTTTTTTAACTGTTTCAAGTTATGCTTGAAACAAAGCCAAATGCTGTAAAAAAAAAAACCCAAACCAAACCAAACCAAACCAAACCAAACCAAACCAAACCAAAACCACCAAAACAAAAATAAACAAACAAAAACACCCTAAAACAAAAAAAACCCACTCCCCCCCAAAAACAAACCAAAACCAGAAAAAAACCCCAACAAACCAAGATAAACAAACAAAAAACCCCAAACAAACAGCAAATCAAAAAACCATAATGTTTAAAACACCATAATTTTTTAATTAAATTAGATCCACTGCTCATGTTAGTGTGATGACAGGGATGTAAATATGAAATAACAAATTGAGATAAACTACTAGTATTAGTGTTTTTACTACAGGTAAACTATTGGGTGTGGTAAATGCTGGCATGTTGGTCTCCCCCAGTTACTATATGGACTATGATAATGCAATGCTTCCAAAAATGTGTATCTGCAATATCTTCTACCTAACCACCAGTCTTCTACAGGACATAAAAATGAACAGAACATAATTCACTTATTAAAAGTAGAAGACCTGTATTTTCTGATGAGAGAGATATTTTCTTTAAAAAAAACCAACAATCTAATGATACAAGCCAAGAATTTCTATTTCATTATGTCACCTATTACTTTTCAAGAATAATCCTTAGCCACTAGGAAAGATACTCATAGGTGCATGTGGGTAGGATAGTGCACAATCTGTTAAGCAATTTGTACACCAAATTCATTACCAAAAAGTCCAAAAAGTAGAATGTTGCACAGAAGTAAAAAATAGAAACTGGAATGGTAAAGATCATTGGTAGTAGATCCATTTCTATGAGAGGCAGCATATCTATTCCAGTACAGCACCATAAAGCTTGAGTCATTTAAAGCACTAAAAGCTGATCAGCAATCAAATTTCTAATTCCAAAGTTGCTCCCTCTTTAATGCTTATTGGAGTTGTTGCAGAATTACATCCCTGTAGACAAAATTAGGCTTTGAGATATTTTCAAAAAAAGTTAAGATCAAATTTAAGGACACTCACTAGTTAGGAACTCAGCAGTTAGGGAGACAGATGGAAAGGATGCAAGAAAGACCCTGATGGTTAAGGCAGTCAGCTGAATCAGGGAAAATGGGGTTTATGGCTGACATTATTCTTCTTCAGATCACTTCTATTTCATCCAGCAAGAGTTTGCTGTAAACATGCATCCCAGTTCTTCTCCTTTCCAAGTGCAATTAATTTTTCTCTTATTTTCTCAAGACCAGGAAAAACTTTGTAGTTTCTTCTGCCTTATACTTTTAAGAAGAGTTTCAGTCATTTTCACAGGGCTGGTGTTCTCTGGAGGAGGGCAGACAGACTTGATCTGTAGTGAAAGCAGCATCTTCTGCTTGTTCTCCAGGTATCAACAAGAAAAGTCAGGCTGGTATCACTGCAATAACAAATTCCTCTGTGAGTGTCTAAACCCAGATTTTGTAAGGAACATATAGGCACTTGTCTGTGCAAGAGACAGTGTGAAGGGTACAATGTCAAATTTTTGTACTTCAGAAGAAAATATAAGGAATGATTTACACACCTGCATTAGGAGTTCTTTAATAATGAAATAAAAGTCATATGAGAAAAAAATACCAAGGAAAATCTTACTAAAATAAAATTATTACTACAAACTTTACTAAAACTAAAGACTAAGAAATAGCAAAAGTATATGGGAATAAATAAAGGAAATATAATATGGAACATGTATTAGAATTATAAAAGCCATGGGGAAAGTGCTGTAAAAACATTACATAAAAGAGAAAAATAGAAGCAAGTAAAATGAGAAAACTGAGCAATTAATGGATGGTTGAAGGCAGTATGAAATGTTTAAAGCTTTCCCTGGTTCAGTCTTCACAAAAAGACTAACTGTGACTAGTTGCTTAACTATGCTATTATTAATGAGGAAATAGGATCACCAGAATAGAATAATCAAGTTGAATGAATTCTAGTCATTGGAACTTGACAAGCATTACTCCAAACTACTTAAAGAGTTAGTCAAATCAATTTGTTCTTTCATTAGGAGTGCAGGAGAAATTAGGGACTTCTGTGGAAGGTGAATAAGTTATAGAAAGCCAGAGAACAAGCCTGGGAGGGTAAAAGGGACAAAAGGAACAACAGAAGAGTCAGCTTCCTTTGACAGAAAGATAACTGAAGCAAATTATTAAACAAGGAATTTGTATTCACCTAAAGACAAAACACAGCCAACATGATTTTTTCAAGAATAACTCGTGTCAGTGTAATTCAATTTCTTTGACAGGATAACAAGATCTGGGAAAATAATAGATGTCAGATTCACATGACACTCATAAACCAACTGAGAAAATATGGTCTGAGTAAAGCAGCTGTAAAATCTTGCCCAGAAAACTTGTTAATAACTTGTCGGAAAACGGATAGGCTATATTACATAATGCCCTTCACAAGACTGACCTGATATCATTCAATATTTCAAACAAAAATTTAGATATACTTAGAAAGTTTGCAAATGAAAACTTGTGAGGGATTTCATTTTGAAAAGCAGGACTGGAATTTAAGCAGATCTTGAGAAAATGGAGAAGCCATAAAGACAGATCTGAATACAGAAATACACATAGGACTAAACATGGAAAGGACAAATCAAATGCACAAGGAAAGGATGGAAAATAATGTATTGGGAAGAGATATTTCAGAAAGATGAGATGCCGTATCAAAAAGGGATGTTATTTCTATGAACATTTATGATATATAAAGCCACTTGTAAGACTTGAGAGTTAATTAAGTCTTTGTATTCTGTTATGATGTACTGAAATGAAGTCCACATCTAGTGCTGGTGCACCCAGTATAAGATGGTTCAACACAATGGGATGCAGAAGAGAACTCCAGACATAGACAAAGAAAGGCTAAAAATAATCCAAGATTTATGAAGAATGATTGAAGGAAAGGGAATAAAAGAAGGAACTGAGGGTAGAATATATTAAAAAAGACTAGCAATTAGTCTTATTCACATACACCGAATACGGGACAAGAAATAATTGATTTCATTCCAAGCAAGGAAGATTTAAACTTAAGGTATAAAAAAAAAATCTGTAACAGTATTTATGCAATGGAACAAGTTACATTGGAAGATGTTAAAACCAACATCACAGGAGGATTTTGAAAGATATGCCTATCACGGAAAATTAAAAATAATTGTTGAGTCCCATGCTCTGGGACAGAATGACTGCTAGATGTCACTTCCCCTCTGCGTTTCTTTAACCATATCAGATACTACCCAGAGTTTTTCTTACCTCTTCAATACTTATCTGTGATTTTATTTTCAGAGAAGCAATGTAGCCAGTTAGTCAACTAGCTTCCTGTGCAACCGGAGGTTATTAATAACCATTCAGAAAACCTCGCCTACTTTTCAGACAATAGTCTGAAATATGTATGCTAAGAAATGCTTACCTACAGGTTAGGTAATGTTGTATTTTAAAATTTATGAAGTGCCATAGACGTAAAATTGACATACACACTGCATTCCTGGAGAGACTGCAGTTTAACAGCTCCATTGTACAGGAAAAAACAAGTTCCAAAGCCTGATTAAAGTGTATCCTTTGCCTTGAGTTCATCAAGAATTTCCCATTATATGCATTCAAGAGGCCTCTAGTTCACTTATAAATGCATAAATTTTTAGGCAATAGTAAAAAACCTTAGAAATAAACCAAAAACCTAGCATATGACAATAAAAAAAAAAAAAAAAAAAAAAAATTAAACTGTCAAAACCTATAAAACAGTGTAACCAAGATCAGCCAAAGCCAGTATATATAAAGTTTATAGTGAAACACTTTCCAATGGAGTAACGCCTAATTATATTTTAAAAACATTTGTGTGTGGTTTAATATATTTCACATTTTAGTCAGATTTATGTGGTCTAAAATGTCTCAGTTCAGGGTGGTCTGTAGATTTCAAGGAAATCAGTGTAGTAGTAAGCACTACCCTCCTTATAATTCTCCAAATTTGGATTGAGCTGTTGTTGCCCCAAATACCCCTGGCTTCTATGCAGGGAAAGAAAAGCCTCTCAAACAGTTGAATGTAATGTTTCGGAAAGTTTTTGTCCTAGACCAATCTCAACTCCGAGAGTCACATCTATCATTCCTGTAATTCATCTTCACACAGACGTCTATCACAGATTAAGTCAGACAGAAACTCCTCAAATCAGGTTTTTGCAGGGCTTTGTTCTAAAGGCCCTGAGATGCCCTTCCAAAGAAAACAGGTTAATTTAACCTGAATGAATTGTGGGTACACAGATGAATTTCACCTGAAAGCCTATGAAATGCACAACCCAGCTAAAAATACTACTTTTCCTCCTGTTTACCAGGCTACAGACTGTGCCCTCACAGTTGTGTGCAGAGATATCAAACAAAATGATGCTGATCTGGTGCACAGTGCACATTAAGACCTCCTGGAAAAATTCAGTGCTTCTGACTGGTAAGGAGCTATTTATGCAAGTGTAGATGAGATTCGCATTTTCACCATTTGTGTGAGATTGCACAGAACGCTGTAGGAAACAGTGAGTCAGATCCTACTTCTATAACAGGCAGAATCTATTTATTTCACCAGTCTTCACAGGCAAGACTTCACCCTACAAATTAGTGACTTCAGTGACCTGTATAAATTTAAGAGTGCCTTCAGGTCAGTAACCTTGTAAGTAATAAACATATGTGAAGCACTGCTCATTCATGCCTAAAACTTCCAGTCTAAACCCGGATCCAATTAGTAATAGCTAAAAGGATTTACTTTTCCAGCTTGTAAAGACACCGGAACTGAATTTAAAAAAAATAAGAGTAACAGGAGTAGTAAAAACACAAAATAAACCCCTCTGTTAATACTGTTCTTCAGGGTGCAAATCAAATAAGCAAAAAATTCAGGAAATTAGAAACATTTGGTGCAAATTCAGTTCATCCTCCTTGTACATAAATCACGAATCCTATACTGAGAGATTCAAAAGATCACTGCCTCAAATAGTGGACCAGACTGGGGATACTAATTCAACAAGCATACATTTAATATTTTGGTTTTGTTCAATGCTGACTTACAGTCTGTGATACTCCTGAATATAAAGATATTGAAGTATTTGTGGTTTATTTCTTCTCCTATAATAGTTAATCTGTTTAATAGTAAGTAGTGCTTTCTACAAAAAGCAAGTATAACATGGATTCTCTCTTACAACTATGCATATAAAGTACAGAAATATTACAATGTAAAGTATCAGCATAATTAGAAAATCTAGGATGCGGCTCCTTGCTTACACTCAGTGCAACCATCAGGAGGTTTGAAAACTTGTAGTCTCCAGCAGTAGATTTCTGCAACCTAAATTGACTGTTAATCTGAATATACTAGGAAAGAAAGCATGAAACATCACTCATAATGTGCTGTTGTAACATGTATTTTGTGGCCACAGAGAAGGTACCTTAGGAATTTCAGGTCCTTCTCCAAATTTCTCAAGATCTTGACCCCCAGGATTCTATAAAGGAATACTAAGGGTCTAGTCTCTTTGCTCTAGGGAAATTGTAATCAAAATGAACCAGACTTCACTCTAAAGAAGATGCCCAACTCTTTTATTTGAATTTGTTGCTAATATTAGTAGTAATGAGGAATATTAACCTAAGGCAGACACCTGATGTGAAGATTCAAGTCCACATTCAAATTTGAAGAAAAAATTATAAGCCATGAAAAATAGTATTGTATTGTAGGAAGAATCAGAGTCTCTAACTAATTCTACCTTTCAAATACAAGTAATGAAAAATAAAATATTCGGAATCCAGTTATTAACTAACAAAATTTTGACCACTTAGAAAAAACTCCCATCAGCTTTCCTGTCTTTCTGCACCAAAAATTTTAAAACCAAGAAGAGTGGATTTTATTTTAAATGTGAATGGGGGAAGGAATGTTGATTGAAGTTTTGTTGAAGGGCTCCAGGCATGGATTAATTTTTACTACCAAAATATTTCTTGAATACAGGGAAATTCTAGGAAAAATGGTAAAAAATGGTTAATCAGCAAAGAAAGCTACATCTTTGAATGACAGAATGTGAAGGGATAAAGTAAGAATTTCAAAAAGTCAAGCTGAGTTAGACCTTGCAAAGGAAATGAAAACAAGCAGTAAAAGGTTATTTAGCAACATAAATAAAACAAAAGGAATAGAGCTAGTAAGCAGTACGAATGGTTTTGAGTTTTAAGATTTAATAGATACGGACCAGAAGCTAATTGAATATTTGACTTCAGGTTTCCAAAGGGTAACTATGGAAAAAAAAATATGGATAGTAGGTAAGAGAATTGGAAAACAAAATTAACATAATTAACTTGGAAGTAAAAATCAAACCATCATATTATTTCTGCCACTGAATATTGAATACTGAAAAACCTGAAGTCTGAAAATACAAATATGATAACAAAAGTATTGTATTCAGTGAAAACAGAAATTTTACCCTGTCCTGTAGGAACTAAATTGAGACATGAGTTTTCTATTTATTTAGTTCAGGTCTCCAAATAGCTGTTAAATCATAAGACCTTTTCTTTTAACAAATCCCAAATGATTCAGTGTGATGGAACAATACATAACAAATGTAGATTAAAAATTCTTTGTCTCTTTTGTCCTTTAGTGGACTATATTATTCTTGAAATGGTTTTAGGATGTGTTGAATTGAAGTAAAAATGGATTTTGGTCTTGTTTCTTATTCATGGGAATTCTATTTTAATGCCAGTGTCACCAATAGTACTTGAGAAGAATTATAACATTGAATTGTAGCTACCAAATGTTTTCTTTTTTGAAATGAGTTGCATTTTCAAAACATGTGAATTGGCAAAGCACTTGTAACACTACTGGTCACAATCTTTTGCTGGTGAACATGGTATCATGGGGACATTAATTAGCCAAAGAAATTTAGAAAAAGTGACAGCTAATGATTACTAATTGATTTCATATTTGGAAGTGCAGAGAAGAATTGTAATATTTCAAACCCTACTGGTGTTGACAATGAATCTTGGTGGTGAAAATGAAAAACCAGCAAAATGAATTTTCTGTTGGAAACCAACAAAGATGGGACAGACTGAGAAGCAAGTCATATTTCATGGAAAAGTACCTGAACATCAATTCAGTGAAGTATAAAAAACAAAACCAGAACTTCTTACAGCACAGATCTACAAACAAGCAAACACTAGATAAAATCATAGATTCATAGAATTGTTTGAGTTCAAAGTGACCTTAAAGATCATCTACTTCCAACCCCTCTCTAATGGGCAGGGATACCTCCCACTAAACCAGGTTGCTCAAAGCCCCAACCAGCCTGGTCTTGAACACATCCAGTGATGGAGCATCCACAACCTGTTCCAGTGTCTCACCACCCTCAGAGTGAAGAATTTCTTCCTAATTTCTAATCTGAATCTATTCTCTTACAATTTAAAGCCACTACCCTTCATCCTACCACTATAAGCCCTTGTAAAAAGTCCCTCTCCATCTTTTTCTAGACCTCCTTCTTCTCCAGGATGAACTACCCCATCTCTCTCAGTCTGTCCTCATAGGAGAGGTGTTCCAGACCTGTGATCACCATCAGGTCCCTGTCCCTCTTGTACTGGGGTTTCCAGAGCTGGATGCAGTAGGCCAGGTGGGGTCTGATGAGAGTGGAGTAGAGGGACAGATTCACTTTCCTTGACCTGCTGGCCACTCTTCTTTTGATGCAGCCCAGAATACAGTTGGCTTTCTGGGCTTCACTTGAACAATGATGGTTTATATTGAGTTTTTCAGCAATCAATAGCATCAAGTCTCTCCTCAGCACTGCTTTCAACCCATTCATTGCTCAAGCCTGTATTTGTGCTTGGGATTTCCCTGACCCAGGTATAGGTTCTTGCACTTGCCCTTGCTGAACTCCATGAGGTTGACATCATCCACCTCTCAAGACTGTCTCAAACCTGCCCTCTGGATGGCATCCCTTCCCTCCAGTGCATCAACCACGCCACACAGCTTGGTGTCATCAGCAAACTTGCAGAGGGTGCACTTGATCCCACTGTCCATATCAACAGTAAGGACATTAAATAGCACCAGCCCTGGTACAAATCCCTGAGGAACACCACCCATCTGCAATGCAGACATGAATTCTGCTGAAGACAAACTGTTGTTGATTTCAGACTGCTCAGATAATGAGGTGAAAGATGTACAATCAAGTAATTTACAAATGTTACAGTAAATATGAAGCCAGAGCTAAACAAACTGATATGCTTCTCAACTGAAAATTCTACACTAGCTATTGAGAAGTAATTTCTTCTAGAAATTAGAATCTAAACTCACTAAAACTGTTTTATTATTGTTGTTAAATACAGACTTGTTAAACAGTACATTTAATGGAGAAGTAGTAACTCGGAAGTCAAATATTTTTGTGTTAGTGAGAATGTAGAAAAACACATATATATCAACATAACTCTGTTGCTAGTCAAGATTGCCTTTATTGCTACGCACAGGGTAAAAAAGCATCTACAGCCCCATATTCTGGCTCTCTTAACACTTACCAGTGTAGAGTGAGTTCTGGAGAGAAACAGAGAGACAGTGTTGTGCAGTGTCCCCAGAGAGAACAAATTTTCAAAGTAAAATCCTAAGGCAAAGCTTTTAGGGTAATGTTATGTAAATAAGCAATAAGACTGACTTGAGGTTTCAGTTGTAGTGCTGTGTAATTTCACTTTGAAAGTTTTTTGCTTTTCAGAGTTCACTGTAACCTCATTATGTGTTGCTGGCACGTTCTCTAAGAGAAGCAACAGCTGCATAACACTGATAAACTTTAGGAAGGCCGAAATACATGACTGCAGTTGGTGCTCCTGTCTAAGCTGACCATAAGTGAAAGCTCTCACCTGGCATCATTTGTTGTGGTTAAATCTCAAGTTCTATCTTTCAGTGCAAAATGTAGCTAAACAAGAATCATCCATAAAAAGTGAATATCTAACTTAAAAGAAAAAAAAAAAATAAAAAACAATCCCATGTATTATTCTTCAATTTGCTATACTGCTATTTTTATCATATATCTCAACCAGTATTGACTGAATGTGAAATCATTGCAAGGAGGTTGACAGTCAAACTCAGAAATATATTTATGCATGAATTATGATTTCCAGTAGTCAGAGAAAAATATATTGTGAAAGAAAATATTTAATCATTGATTAAACCATTGATAATCTTGATAATATTTAATACTGAATATAATATGTTTTTGCCAAATATATCATCCAGGCCATAATAGTCTTACTTGTATGATTTAAACTAAACCACAAAAAATTTTTTTCTTTCTTGTTGATTCTGCAGACTATAAAAAATAACTTTTCCAATTGCTTTATCTTCCTAAAATTCTATGGAAATAGAAAGAGGAAGTCAAAAAGTCAATCATGCCCTAGCATTGTCATATTAAAGATGCTTGAGTAGGTCTGGAATTTGTCCTAGTGTCATGATAGAATAAAATTGAAAAAAATAAAAAAAGATGTGGAAAAAAATACAAAATTGAGACACAGAGTAATAAAATTCCAAGCTTTTTCCATGTGTTATTGGTCTATGGAATTACCACACTGTGTAACTCATTGGTTCAAAGAATTTAACAAAAGTGAAAGAGGGATTTTACACATTTAATGATCATACAGAACTAAGACTAAAGAAAATAAATATATAGGAATAGACTTTGAAGCCCTGGGCCTCCAAATATAAACCAGCCTCTGACTTAAAAAGATCAGTTGCCTGTAATTACTGCCTATATTTGTTGTTGCACACTTACTAAGAGAAGTATCCTTGTAAACAGCATCAATAAGAGCAGGTGATATTCAGAGGCACTCTTCACCTTCAAATAGAATCCATGGTAGTTGATATCTTTGGACTTCTGCAAGTCAGTTCCTAATTTTATGAAAGTTTTGTACAGGAAAAAAAAATAAAATGGTGCCCATATGTCCTGGTTTGCGTGAGAACAGAACTAATTCTGTTCAGTGATTTTACTTTTCAGTTCAGTTAGTCTAACTAACTGCACTGTCTAAAGTTTAGTAGCCTGTTTTCACAGACAGTGTCTGCTTCTAGCAGTGATAACACCCCATGTTTAGAGTTACTATGAAGGGTTGGTACACAGACCAAGGCCACTGCTGGATCTTGTGTACCGCATGGGGGGGGGTGCAGAAAAGTGAAAGGTTGCACCTGCAGGGAAGAGCAGACAGGACAGGTGACCCTGAACTGACCAACGAGGAATCCAGCCCATATACGTCATATTTGGCATAGAGCTGAGGGATCTGAAGGGTCTGTGGCTCTTATCCCCTCTTGGACTGTTTTGCCAGCTTTGCTTGGCTCGGCTCTTTTATTTCCTTCCTCAGAGCATCCAAGGAGGACTCTGTCTGTTCTGCCTTGATCCCTATCTGTGTGTTTCTGAATCTGGTACCAGAATTCAACTCCTGAACACAGCTCCCGTCTGCTGCAGGGCCCAGTCTGGGACTCCCCTGGTGACTGCTTCACAGCATCAGTGGTGATGGTGATGTAATTACCATCAGGAGGGTTGGGTTCGATACTGGGTTTGTATATATTTGTATATATTCCATTTTTTATTATCATTATGTTTTCATTAAAGCTGTTCTATTTTCCTTTTCTAATCGCTGTCTCTCTCCCTTTTTCCTTTCCCTTTCCCCTTTGGGGAGGGAGGGGGGTTAACAGAGAGCAGCTGTTATACGTCTAAGGGGCCACCCTGACCCAAAACCGTGTTATTTCATGTCAGCAAGAACACCAGTTCTCAGACAGGACTCCCAAAGAGTTGTACTTGGATTGTAAGTAAGCATCTTAAAGACTTATATTTACAGACCAGAGATGTAGTTATGTGTGGATGCTGAAAAGCTGCTAGCAGAGGGATTTTCTCTGGTTCTCACAATATTCGGTGAGAATCCTACCTTTCTCACCAGTGTTATGAAAAACAGTAGGATGTTTTTTGTTGATGGCGACAGTTGATGTTTTTTGTTGAAAGGCAAAGCTTGAAGGTCACCTTAAGTAAATTAGAATTATAAGAGGTTTTGACCTATTGAGGAGAAAGTTTAATTTAAGTTGAACCCAGTAAGTC
Organism: Actenoides lindsayi; assembly: GCA_025331215.1. Lineage (NCBI taxonomy): Eukaryota > Metazoa > Chordata > Aves > Coraciiformes > Alcedinidae > Actenoides > Actenoides lindsayi. The sequence goes on along the minus strand of WTSP01005355.1, from coordinate 39,775 downwards.
TCTAAGTTAATTTCTTTGCAGGGTTGTTGTCAAGTAATTCAGGTTTAGTGAATGCTTAACTTAAACTCTGGACTAAAAGGAAAATTCCTATGTCATCAAGGTTTTGCTCAAGTGTGACAAGTGTGATATATAATTTCTTTCACATTGATCTCAATTCCTGCTGTCTTCATCTTTTTTACTTTGTATTTGTAGGCAAGCCTGAGGAAGCATAGCCACATAGTGCAGCATCCTGACTCCAACAGTCAGTTCCAGATGTTCCAGAGTAATCTTAGTTGGGAGATGCAAGAAGGGTCCAAATTGTGTGTTTTCAATTTCTCTGCAGATTAGACATCAATTTAACGAGTCTAACAAAATGTTTATCAGCCTCCCTACCAGTTTAGGCAGTTCTAAAATCCACACAAAGGCTCTTACTAAGTCTTCGGCCTAGCTAATGAACTTTCCATAGCAGGGAATTCACCACTTAATTACATGTTTTATGTGAAAAAAACCACTTCCTTTATTAATTTTCCTACTTATTTTCAGTAAATGTCCTATTAATTTTAGGTTTAGGTTTTAGAACACCATTTGCTATACTTTATTGTAGTTTTAATGCCATTAGTTATTGAATCTCTTACTAAGGTGTACAATTCCCACCATTTCATTTTCTCCCTTCTTCTGTGAAACCTGCTTAAACTGCATACACACTTTTTAAGCCAGCTGTGTCTCCAGTCTTTCTTTCAGTCTTAGAGAGTCAATGCAGTATGAATTAAAACCAGTTCTATTTTCATAAAAAATATACATGTGCTCTAATTCTGACTAAAAAATAGACTTAAGATATAAATTATTGTCATATTTATAAAACAATAAGGAGATAGGTGCTAGAAATTCTGAATCTTATTCCCCTCCCAGAAAATGTCCCAGAGATATGTCTCTCCCTCAGTGTCCTTTGCTAGTCACAGAACTGATCTTCTGCTTATTGCTGTTGCTTTTGAGACACTGAGATCAAATGTTTTACAGACTTTAATTACTTAACGGTGCTAAAATTTTCTGAAGATATAATTATTTTGCAAATTGCTAACTTTGAACATGACAGAGACTTGTCCTAACCACTACTAGATAGTGCACAATGAGGTATCTACATACACAATGATCTTCAAAGGATAAAATTCCATCTCTTGGAAATTCTGATTGAGAAGGTTTTTTGGGGTGATTAAAGTACATGAGGTTTACAAAATATGCAGACTTTCAAGTGGATTTGATTCAAGAGAAAAAAATCTTCAGTGTTACTAGCTTTTTTATATTTAAATCTCCATAAAAAGAATGTAACTCATGAGACAGATAAAGCTCAGGTTTGCTGTATTTTTGACTGTAGTTGTTGAGCTATTTTTGCTAGAGAACTACATTCATAGTGAGTCTAAGGGTGTCTATGTGCTGTAACGTAGCATTGTGCAGGTATCAGTGCTGGCTGTAAGTCTGCTGCGTGTGGAACTGGAAGAAAACTGCTGTGTACTGGCTGCTTTTTAGGCATCTTTATATGACACTACATTATGTAGTACAAACACAGCTAAAAATACAGACAATGATCCTTTTTTTCCTACCTTTCCTAGCTTGTGTTTGATTATTGATTTATCTAGTATCTTTAACCTGATTTCAATCCAATTTGCTTACAGATGGAATGGTTTGTTGCTTTGTTTAGTAGCAAAGATAAGAAATACACACAGAAAAAAAAAGAAACTATTCTTAATGTTCTAGGCGGAAAGATGTAAACACGGAAAGACAAAGTGATGGTGCAATTATGTTTTACTATCAGATGCATTTCAACATATTTTTGAGGGGAAAAAAAAAAGTATAGAAGAAATTAGAACAGGATCTCCATCTTCTCAAAGGTCGAGCGTCTGTAAGAAAGCAAGCATGTGTTATCCGTTATGCTTTAAAGTAAAGATTTTACATTTCAGACTTGCAAAGCAGATGAATATTATCCTCATGCTTAAGGCACAGCAACTTAATATGATCCACCCAAGATGGAAAATCATTAACTAAACCACAAACCGTATGGATCCATTGGTGTTCCTTTGGCACTGATCTCAGTAAGGTCAGGATTCTACCCTTGGTTTCCGAGAATGTATTGTAGATACACTGATTACTAGCTTTAATCTCAGTGTGGTGCTTCTTACACTCCTTTTCATTAAAATAATATCACCCAAAAAAACTTTTTAAGGAAGGAAGGAACAAAAGCTGTTGTAATAGTTTATTTTGTCATGAAATTCTCAACAAAATAATTGGGAGTCAGAATATCAGTTATTCAGCAATAAATTATGTACATAAATCATCATGCAAAAAGGTAACATAATTTGTCTATTGTTTATTTGTTCAAATAATATTGTGTAGTCTCGCCCATTTCTGTCATTAAAAAAACCAACTTCTTTTATCAAGTTCTAACCTTCTCACAGACATATATTGTATTATTTCCTGATGAATTTAAACATCATTTGAATACAATAATCAATTGCCTAGTAACAGTTGAAAAGACCTGGGGAAATTAGAATAGGTTTTTATTATTGCAGGTTAAGAAAGTTGTAGGCTTCCCTTCCACTTACTTTGAAAATAGTAGAATCATAGAATGCCTCAGGTTGGAAGGGACCTCTAAAGGTCATCTAGTCCATTCCCCTTCCCATAAGCAGATACATCCTCAACTAGATCAGGTTGCTCAGAGGCTCATCAAGCCTGACCTTGAATATCTCCAGGGAGGGCCTCCACCACCTACCTGGGCAACCCATTCCAGCATTTCACCACCCTCATAGTAAAGAACGTCTTCCTAATGTCCAATCTAAATCTACCCTGCTCTGGTTTAAAACCACTGCCCCTCATCCCATCACTACATGCCCTTGTAAACAGTCTCTCTCCAGCTCGCTTGTAGCCTCTTCAGGTACTGGAAGGCCACTATAAGGTCTCCCCAGAGCCTTCTCCAGGCTGAAGAACCTCAACCCTCTCAGTCTGTCCTCATAGGAGAGGTGTTGGATTGTACTTACAATGATGCATACAACAAAGTAACTAATTTCTATAGAAAAAATTAAAGTAATACAATAATTTCTCTCTTGATAACAATGTTTCTGGTTTTAACACAAAAGAAAAGATGAAAGAGGAAAATATACCTATATCTAAACACAGTACAGCTGGATAGATATGAATGTTCTCTCACAGTTGTCTGACAATAGCTGTTCAAGGACAAAAATAAATTAGCCACAGATTTTTTTTCATTATGAAAACACTTGCAAGTACTCCTAAGGTACCAAAGGCTGCTTTTTTTTTACATGGTAGCTAGACAGGTGCACAGCCAAACACTAAGGGTAAAAGTAGTAATGAGTGAAGAAAAAACCTTTTCTTTTTCATCAAGGATTTTCAGTTCATTAGATAAGTGCAGTAAATACGTGAACAGGTATGGAGAGCAAAATTTTTACAAGCATATCTAGCCTTTATATTATAAATTACCTAAAAACTGTATCAAAAATAATCACTGTCATTTCCTGGCAAGTGATTTATATGGGAAGTGAGTGGGAAACAAGAAGGAGACAAGATTAGTTATGTAATTTATTTAAAATGTTAAGATTCTAATTTAGCATGCAAGCTTCTTCTTTAATTGGAAGAAATATGAAAATTTATGGTCTTTTCACTCCTGAAAAAGAATGCAGTAATGCAAAGTCAAGTTGAAAGCCAGTCAGTGATGATGTATCCTATGGGCTGATACTAGGGTCCATCCTGTTCAACATCTTCATTAGTGATCTGGATGATGAAAGAAAGTACATCATAAGCAAGTTCATAGATGATACAGAACTGGGAGGAGTGGCTGATATTCCAGATGATTGTGTCACTATTTACAAGGACCTTGACAGGCTGGAGAATTGGGCCAAGAGAAATCTCATGCAGTCCAGCAAGGGGAAATACAAAGTCCTGCACCCGGGGAGCAATAATCCCAGGCACTACTACATGTCAGTGGTTAACTGTCTGAAAAGCAGCTCTGCAGAGAAGTACCTTAGGATCCTGCTGCATAAAAGGTGACCATGAGCCAGTGATATGTTCTTGTAGCAAAGAAATTCAACAGTATTCTGGGCTGCATTAGGAAAATTGTTGCCAGTAAGTCAAAGAAGGTCATCCCCTCTACTCACTGATGGGACACATCTGGATTACTCAGCCCAGGAAAGATACGGACATCCTGAAGTGGGTCCAGGGCATGTCCGCAAAGGATTAAGTTACTGGAGCATCTTACGGGAAGAGCTAGTGTTCTTCAGCTTGGAAAGGATAATGCTCAAGGGCGATCTTACTAATGTGTATCCATGTCTGATGGGAGGCAATGAAGAAGAATGAGTCAGACTTTTCTCAGTAGTGGCCAATGACAGGACAAGAGACAATCAACAAAAAATTTTAAAATAGGAAATTCACAAGAAAAATAAGAAAACACTTGGACTACATGGCCTCCAGAGAGCCCTTCCAACTAACTCATTCTTCAATTTGATGGTTACAGTAATGGAGAGTGTAGTATGACAGAGCATGGCAATAAGATGAAATATACCTGTAAGCTTGTGCATTAGTGCCCTTTTGGTAAGTGGAAACCCCACCATACCTAGCATGAAATATAGTCAAATCTGTTTGGTGTGGCCCTGTAGAAGTCATGATTTGATTTCATGATAGAATGACTGTCAGAAACAAGACTGAATTACAAGACCTCTTAAAGTTCTTTAACAGTGTTATTGTGATTGCAGGTGGTCTTTGTGGATTTTAAACGGACATGGCTGCAGCTATGTGGAGCTGTAGCTACCTTCTCTCTCTCAGGCCTTCTTTGTAACCAAGCTAACATCACGTTGAGTAATTTTGAGGCTAGTTTATTTAAACCACTGCAATGAAAACAGTCGAAGCTAAATCAGTATATGCCCCTTCTCCAGCTTCTTTAAGAATGTCTACAAAAAAAATTAGAATGTCTACACAAAAGATTACTTATGTGCCTGAGAAAAATTCACTTTTTACAACTGTATCAGCTAGCCTAATAAGAGATTTTATTTCACCCTAAAAACCTTGCAGGTTATTTAGCAGCAGCTTATATATAAGTTACTCTGTGACCAATGTAATTAATGAAGTATATGTTCTGTACAGTTTGAATTTCAGAGTGATCTCATATGTGGATTCTCTGATATCAAATAAAGGCTGAATTCAAGTTCTGTTTCTTGCACCCAGCAGCCCACCTTTCTTTTCCTTTCTTTCTTTTCCACCACTGCTGGAGTTGAATACATTTAAGACCTCTACCTCTTTCTCTAAATTTAGCTTCAATCTGCAATCAAGCACAAAAGCTGCTGCCATACACATACAGATATATGTGACCAAAAAAATCTACTGAAATGATGTATCAATGGGAGATGTCTGGTTTTAATCTGAGGGCTTTGGCCAGACAGACAGAACATGGCATTCACTGGAAAGCTTCTGGTGATTTTAGTCAGTGCTTTCTTTGTGTATATTTCCCAAAGAGGGAGAATCTTTTTGAGTTCATGAGCAAGAATAGTTGAAAATAAAAGAAAATGTTGAGAAAGAAGCAAGGATGGAATATCTGGAGTGGGAAGGATTTACTGCGTTGCCATCCTCCAGCATATTTGGTGTTGCCAACAACTAAGCCATTCACAGGCTCTCACTTGCTCACCCCAGGTGGGATGGGAGGAGAGAATCAGAAGGGTAAAAGCCAGAAAACTCATGAGTTGAGACAAAAACACTATAATAGCTTAAATAAAATTAATAATAATAATAAATTATAATGAAAAGGAAAATAAAAAAGAGAAATAAACCTCAAGAAAAACTAGTGATGCAAATGAAAATAATTTCTCACCAACAAACCACTGTCCAGCCAGTCCCCAAGCAGTGGCTCCTCCTCCCAAACCTCACCCCTAGTTTTTGCTGAGCATGACATCATGGAATATCCCTTTGGTTAGTTGGGGTCAGCTATCCCAGGTGTGTCCTTTCCCAACCTCTTGTGCATCCTCCGCCTACTCACTGGTGAGAAGCAGAAAAGGCCTGGACTCTGTGTGAGCACATCTCAGCAATAACTAAAACATCTCTGAATTGTTGAAATTATTTTCAGCACAAATCCAAAACACAGCCCCGTACTATGAAGAAAATTAACTCTATCCCAGCCAAAATCTTTACATTTGATTTCTGAAATTCTGTGCTGTTCTCCATAAGGCATACAACATGAGTAGATGTTTACCACAGGAAATAATTACTACAGGACAGTGTGTCTCAGATCTGAATCCCAGATGTCAGATATTCGAACAATATTTGCAAACTTATGACCACTGTCCTGTTACAGAGACTGTGTATAATGAAAAACATAACAATTTTTGTATTTCTGTAAGAAGTTAGTTAATATATTCTTTGAGATTTGTCTTTGTAATCCCTTTACACTCTCTCCTAGGAAGGTGGGATATTAAGTGTCAGAAGAGACTATCTGTCACTGGTAGATTCACCTTTCCTCTTTTCCTTTGTTGGATGAAAAAAGAATGAGATACATTTTTTCTGATTAATGTGTTTAATCCTCCAAACATTTTTAATTAAGATGAATTTTCAGCACTGGTGATCTTCTAAAGTGCCACTCCCAAATTCAGGACTACTTGGATCTCCAGGGCAGCACTGTGGAAGTTCCTGTTTGGACACACACAACAAAAGTCTTCAGTTTTACTAAACACACTGAAGTGTGGTGAAGGCTGACCAGACTGGCTCATTGTCCTCCAGTGTCTTTTACACCTGTTGTGTGCTTAACATCTACAAGATAGTTACGTTTTTCTAACCATCTTGAGAGAGGATGCAATGGCATTTGCCTTAATCTGTTGCCATTGTCTGACACTTCATCATTGGTAATTCTTAGTCATAAATTCATTGTCAGAATTCAATGTCCACAGACCAAACTTTTGATGGGCTAAAGCCGCATGACACCCACTTACTAACCCTGAATATTGGTTATTTGATTCTGCAAAGTTACTGTAACGCTTTTACATCACAACACACTCAAATAATTAAATTTATCATACATTCATAAATTTAAATCTGTAATAATTTAGCTACAGTGAATATTTTTCAATATTTCCTGTTTCAAAGAATCTCCTTCTTAGTAAACTTTCACAACAAAACACTTTGTTAATTTCAAAAGGGCCCTGATAGAAGAAGAATTCAATTAAACATTCGGATATTTTAAATCAGGTTTTGTATCACTTTATCATGTGTTTTAGAAGCAGAGACGGGGAAGGAATTACCTATGAAGCCACATTACAGGTCATATAAAGTTTTGACAAAAATATAAAATGGCGACAAAGAATGATGATCACAGTTACTGCAGGGAGAGGTGAAAGGAGTGGTGGTGAAAACTAGGGAAGGATTAACAGTTTCCTAAAAGAGTAGTACAAGCAATAAACAAGACATTACAGCTATTGGCCACTCACATCAATGTCATCCAGACAAGCTTCATTCTCATGGCTTAAAATTTCAGATTGGTTCTTTGAAAATGACTTTGAACTTTAATTCCATTTCTTAAGTTGTTTTCATACTTACCAACTACCCCATTACTACTGTTTCTCATGAAACTGAAGTTAAAAAGCTATATCATGTATTCTGGATGCTACTTCACAATGGAAAAAAAAATGTCATGTTTAGTTTTTCTTCCTGTTCCTCTGCTCTTTGTGCCTGTTCTCCTCCTCCTGCCTGATTTTCCACTTTTACCTCTAATTTGTGATAAATCTATTTATCATGATTATACACTGCTTTTCAGCAATGTATTTCAAGAAATACTGCAAATACTCACTCTAGATAGTCAAAACATTAGTCAAAATGTTAAACAAGAGCAAGTCAATTGGAAGAGGTACATTAGTCCACTTAAATTTGAACCCTAAATACCAAAGTCTATGCTTACGTTCCATGTTACATAGAGGCTAGTACCAGCTAATGATTCACTGCTGTCTCACCTTCAAAACTTGTCCTCCTGCACACAATGAAGAAGAACTTATCAGAAGATACCCATTGCACGGCCCAGGTTAGGAGACACATTAGCTCATCATCAGCACTTTCCCAGCTTGAAGCTCAGGTAAGTAATGACATAATCCTGCCACTCACTACAGTATGGCATGGTAGCCAAAAGACATTCAGGCTGCTTATTTTAATGCATCACCCTCCTGTCAACAGAGCCTAAAATTGATACATATGTCCTTAGAAATGTATTGATAATGGACACAGAAAGGGCAACACCTACAATAATTTTGTAATTTTATTCAGCAGTTATCTGATTAAAAAAAACCCAGAAAAGTCCAAAAGAGGTAACACTTGAACAGCAGCTCTTAAATCTCCCAGGTGAAGGTCCTAACTCTTTCACTTTTGATATTAGCTTACCATACCTACACTCCTTCTTCTCTATATAGAATGTTTTTTTCCTTGTACAGCTTTCTCATGTCATTCTGATTCCCCGTGGAAGTGTCTACCTACTGAGTATATGAGGTCTGGGTGCACCACATCGAAAGTCTAAGTTAAACCTGAGTAGGCACCACATTTTTAAAAGGGAAAAAAGCATTTGTGTCACCAATACCGAAGGTATGGCTAGCCTGAAAATATCTGCATCAAATCTCAAACAGACAGCACAAGCAACAGAATCAATCACTAGACACTCTCAAGAACTAGAACTGTATAGACTAGGAAAGATAGTCTCACACTGTACTTCAAATGCACTTCAACATGTAGTATGGTAATATCATGATGGACTATAGACCTTGTTATTGAAGACATTATATTTGTCACAATTACTTTATCATTATTTGTAGGTTTTAATCCCTTAGTCTATCTTTTATTCATAAGGGAATAAACTATCATGGAATTAGTCAATCTATCTTGACACTTCTTTGGTAGAATTACTCGATTTCAGGATTCTTTATTAGAATAGTTTCTCACAAGTCCCAATAACATCTGCATAATTATACAACTGCAGTTGTCCAGCAGTTTTGAGGTGGACTTTTTTTATTGTTGATTTTTCCCCTGTAAATTCTGTTAAAAACTTCAAAGCAAAATATATGTTTGTGAATGTCCTGAAAATACATTGAGTGAACAGTGGTTCTCCTGCACAATAAATCCCAACAGTCATATAGTGAGAAATATCTTAATATAAGACAAAAGGAGTTATTTGAGTCTATACCCTTTAATGATAAAAAGATTCAGGAGGGATTTGTTATGGATCTGTGACATTGTCAAACATAGAGAAGGTTCTCAGCAAGTTGTAGTGATCCCATTGCCTGCTCAGTAACCTCTGCTACTTCCTATAGCAAAGTTGTGTCAAATTTACTAATAGAAGATAACAACAGAGAGGGCAGCAGTGAGTAACCCTCTGAAACAGCTACTGACAGGTGATTCCTCTCCATTGCAAATATCTCTCCAACCTTTTTCCCAGTTTCACTAATGTTACAATGGTAAATACTGTAAGACTGATGAAGAAGCCAACTTGTGTTAGAACTGAGAATCTCACTGAGGTCTGTTTGGAGTCTGTTGAATTTTTCAAGGAAGTCACTTAAGTATTCTTAAAGTTAAGGACACTTAAACATGAATGAACCTGGCTTTAAGTCCCAGTTCTAGAATAAGTGTAGTACCTATGTCCGTCCATCCATATATATATATATATGTACACAATATCTATATCTAGATGCATATGTGTGTTTTTCTGTGTGTGTGTACCTATATATGACCTGAAATGGAATAATTTATGAGAATAAAAGATTAGGAAAATAAAAGTTCAGTATAATAATAACTGACAGACATTATTCTCAATAACTCCTAGGCAGCAGGCCACACTTACAGAACCATAGAATAATTTAGGTTGGAAAGGACGTTTCAGATCATTGAATCCAACCATTGACTAATTAATACTCCTGATGGACACTAAAAATACTCCAGGATGAGTGAAAGTTTTCAGGGATAACATCAGTGAACCACTCATCTGAGATCTTTGCAACTATAGAAAAATATGAGTGAAAAACTGAAGTAAAAAAAAATAAATTAGGATGACTGTATACTATGCATGTAGCTTCTGGAAAATCCTATTTTCTATATGTCAAAAGTACCATTAAATGCTCATGTAATTAAGTACCCGTTATAAAGTCAGTAAAAGGAAATTTTACTTTTTTCAGACTAAGGTGTATACTCAGAAAGTTTCTTCAAAAGTCAAAATGAGAAGTGTACTAGACACATTCACTGTGAGCAATAGCCACATTCTGAGGACTGTGGTTGGAAATAATATTTATTACAGTGAACTTCACATTTCCACTAAAACTTTGCATGGAACTGGACAGAAATAATTAAATTTTGTCATCAGAAATGTAAACCATATTTACTCTGATATAAAAAAAAGTTATAAGAATTAGAAATACTGTATCACATATAATGGCAGTTTATTTCACTGGAAACATAGTGTTTCAAGGATTTGGTGTAATAAAACAAAGACCAGGAAAAAAGAGTTTTTGTTTTCCAGTGATGATTTAGTGGAGTAACCTGGCAGTTTTGTACTTCATCAAAATAGAACAACTTCAGTACTATTTACTAACCTGAACTTAGATATTAATTAGTGAGCTTTTGTTATGTGCATTGTACTATTACTTCAGAGTCCCTGTCACTGATCATTGCCCCATTAAGCAAATTGCTACTACTGAATACAAGAGCAAAGTTAAATAGGGATCCTGTCAAAAGCCATTTATCTGTCACACATACTTCATAACTGCTTTTGCAATTGCTACAACCCTGAAGTCAAGGTTTCTTTTTCAATATGGTATGTACCCTTGATGCTGCTGTAATTAGAGTATTGATTTTACACCACCGAGGAATGTGTCATGGCTCTTATTGATTTCAATGAGTAAATCAAAAAGACATTTCCTGTTGTAGTAGGTCTGAAATGACTAAAAATACTGCAAAATTCTTGATATAGAAACTATGTGGCAGCTATAAACAGCTATAAAATCAGTCTAACATATTAACTATTAATTTAAAGAGACTGAAGGATTACCTAGTAGTGTCCAGGATTTTTTTTTTCTCCTTCCCTTTTCCTTTTCTCTAAAAACAAGATTCTTTTCTTAAATAGAGACAAACATACATAGAAAATGTATAACATAAAAACCAAAAAAAAAGTAAGACCAGAAAAATCCCTTCCATTCTGTCTTTATAATTCACATTAAATAAGAAAGAAAAGTGAAAAAGAAAGAAAATTTAAAATCCCCAAAAGGAATGGAAAGAAAAAGAGGTGAAGAGGAAAAGAAAAGAAAAGAAAAGAAAAGAAAAGAAAAGAAAAGAAAAGAAAAAGAAAAGAAAAGAAAAGAAAAGAAAAGAAAAGAAAAGAAAAGAAAAGAAAAGAAAAGAAAAGAAAAGA